>BMAO01006384.1:0-268289 GCA_019973975.1 Trichonephila clavata | reverse complement strand
CATTTCTTCATATAACTTTGATAAACCATAACACCAAACTATTTTTTTAGGAAAAGGTTTAATCATTTTATTTTCAATTAATTTTTAACGAACTGACTTTTACCGCTACCAGATGGTCCAGCCAAGATTAAAGTAAATGGATGAACCAATTTGAGAGAATCCATGATTAAACTAATAATTTTTTATCAATGCTGCTGCTATTTATACTACGAGACAGTTAATTCTATAAATTTTATTTTGCGTGATAACAAAAAGAAAATTCATAAATTCTTATCCTGCCATAATCATATTATGTTGTATCCTGCATTTTCAAGTTTTGATTCATTATCAGATAAAGTGAGACCATTCAGTACAGTATTTTCTCATAGTATTGTAACAAGGTAGCATTGATCCCCTATTTATGTCTAGTTTGATGGATTAGAGCAGCTTGGAGGCAAAACACGTGGTTTTCATTGTTTTCGTCTCGACGTCAGTGGGTCTGTGGTTTGAATGGGCAGGACGAAACCCCCCTGCTGATCTATTCACATACCCTGTCTGACTTTGTAGACTGACGCCTCGGAAAACGGTGGGTGGTAAGGGGTCGGAGCATGACGTGTGCAGATTTCCACTGCGCAACCAATGAGAAGTGATGAGAGGCGTGTACTATCCACCCCCCAGGAGTTTAAAAGGAGACCGCGTTGATAACATGTTTCAAATAGCCCATTCGCTCCGTCGAATATATGTACAGTGCCTGATCGTCACAGTGTAGCAGAACACAAAATTTGTTTGAAGATTTAGTAGTGAGTAGCAACGTTCTAAAATTTCTACGGCTTCATTATGTCTACTTGCAATATTTGTGGAAAAAACTTCGTTCGGCAAAGTGATTTTAAAACGACACATTGACTCTGTGCATTCAACAGAGAAAATTGTATGTGAGTTTTGTGATACATCCTTTAACCCGTAAGACAACTTATTGAATCATTTGAAAAATAAAAGCTGCGAAAGAAAGTTGGAGAATGAAGCGGGAAAAAGAAAGAGAGTGGATTTGTCTGTTTCAAATAGGAAAAAGAAAACACAGTTGTCCACATCTGCTGAAAACTCTACGGCTGTTCCTGAAAACTCTACGACTTCCCAGAACATTCTGATGCAGTTCCTGAAACCTTTACGGCCGTTCCTGAAAATTCTACAGCTGTCCCAGAACATTCTGCTGCTGTTCCTGAAAATATCTCCTTACCACCAAAAGAAAGAGAGAGTGCTTTTCAAAAAGCTTATAAAACATTTGATCTCCATAATAACGATAGTTCACTGGGGATAAAAGAGTTTCTACTCTTGAGAAAAGAAGAGACACTCTTAATTTTTCACAATGAACTCAAAACTTACAAATCTTGAAAGTGAGTAAATGGGTTCATTGCATTTACTCGAAAGCGACAGATGCCGGAAAAATGATAAAAAACGTTGAATTTAAAACGCCGAATAATGAAGTATTACAAGGAACTAATCTCGCCAGCCTTTATGACAACATGTCTGAGAAAATAGTGAAAGAAAGTGAGGATTTCGAGGGTAAAGACTCGGGCTGGACACTGGACGAAATCTTAAGACTCGAAGTCCGCACAAACCGTTATTTCTCCATTCAGAGGTTCATCATCCTTCATCGAGGTGCCGAAGCAGATTGCTGAAACTAAGGCAATCATCAATGTCATCAATAATGAGGACTCTCAGTGCTTCATGTGGTCTATTCTCGCAGCTCTTTACCCCAACACCAGCAACCTCAACAAAACGTCAAGTTATGTCCCCCACATAAATAAGTTGAACTTTGATGGAATATCCTTTCAACACCGCTTAACGAGGTGAAAAAATTTCAAAAATGAACGATATAGGAATAAATATTTATTCTTTTGAAGAAGATTTAAAATATTTCCTCTCCTCATCAGTGATATAGTGTGTGATAAACATATAGATTTGCTTTACGTAAAAATGGAGAGTTTGGACATTATTGTTTCATTAAAAGCTTATCTCGACTTGTTTCCAAACAACTCTCAAAACATCATCATAAAACATTTATATGTAAAGATGTTTAAGTGCTTTGCAAACAGAATACAACTTCTTCAGCACAATGAGATGTGTATACATAAAAGTCCTGCAAGAGTAGTAATGCCGTCAGAAACTAGTAAGTTTTTAAAATTTAAAAATTTTCAACATTGTTTAAAATACCTTTGTTGTATATGCGGATTTCGAGTGTGTAACTAGGAAAATGATACTTGTGTCCTAATCCAAACTTTTCATTTACTAATATTTATGAAAAACATGTCCCGATAGGTTTTTGTTATTTTATCAGTTATCAAGGGGGGTATTATAAAGATCCAGTAGTATATAGAGGTATTGATGCCCAAAAATTTTTATTGAAAAGTTAGAAAAAGATGCAATAGAAATGGATAATATTTATAAAAAACTAAAACCATTATTACCTCTTACTGAATCAGAAAGCAATTGTATGATAATGCTAAAAATTGTTATGTTTGTGATCAAACCTTTCGCGAAAACAATATCAAGGTTAGGGATCATAACCATGTGACTCAAAAATTTAATGGCCCTTGTTGTAATAGTTGTAATTTAGCAATGAAAACCCCTAAATTTTGCCTGTTTTCTTCCATAATCTTTCTGGGTATGACGCCCATATTTTTATTAAGGAGTTAGGATACGATAAAAAACAAATTAATTTAATTCCGAACACCGAAGAAAAATATATTTCCTTCAGTAAAAATATTTCAAATGATTTTCAGTTAAGGTTTTTAGATTCTTTCAAATTCATGTCTTCTAGTTTGGAAATATTGATAAAAACACTAAAAAAAGATGAATTTAAATATATGAAACATTATTTTGATTCAGAAAAAATAGATTTACTTTTAAGAAAAGGAGTTTTTCCGTATGATTATTTTGATAGTTTTGAAAAGTGTAAAGATTCTTGTTTACCACCTATTAGCAAATTTTACAATAAACTAAATGAGGAGCCTATAAGTGTAGAGGATTATAATCATGCATGTAAAGTATTTAATGAATTTCATTTAAATAATCTTGGTGAATACTGTGATCTATATGTAAAAACAGATGTCCTATTGTTAACAGATCTCTTTGAAAACTTTCGGAAAATATGCATGCAAACTTATAAACTTGACCCCTGTTGGTATTTTACCACCCAGCTTTATCATGGGATGCTATGTTATTACATACTAAAGTAGCTATCGAACTGTTCACTGATTACGACATGCTTCTTTTTATAGAAAAGGGTGTAAGAGGAGGTATAAGTCAGTGCTGCAATCGTTATGCTATAGCTAACAACAAATATATGTCTAATTTTAACCCAGATGATGAGATAAAATATTTAATGTACCTTGACGCAAATAATTTGTACGGTTATGCAATGAGTAAATATCTACCCTTAAAAGATTTTGTTTGGAGTGATAAAAATTTAACCGAACAGGATATTTTAAATTTATCAGATGAATCCGATGTAGGTTACATCTTGGAAGTAGATCTTGAATATCCTCCGATTTGCATGACAAACATTCAGACTTTCCCCTTGCCCTGAAAATAAGCCCCCACCTAATTGTAAAGAACCTAGACTTTTAACTACTTTGGAATCCAAAACAAAATATGTTCTCCATTATTCTAATTTAAAGCTATATTTAAAATTAGGGTTAGTCTTGAAAAAAACTCATCGAGTTTTAAAATTTTTTCAATCTCCTTGGCTTAAAAATTACATAGATTATAATACTAAATTAAGAACTAAAGCTGTAAATGACTTTCAGAAGAATTATTATAAACTAATGAATAACAGCATATTCGGGAAAACGATGGAAAATGTAAGAGAAGAGTAGATATACGTTTATGCTCAACAGAAGAGCAGGCTCGAAAGTTAATAGCGAAATCAAATTTTAATCGACGCACAATATTTTCTGAAAACTTAATGGCCGTCCATCTAAAAAAAACCCAAATCAAATTTTTGAAACAATACAGGTAGGAATGGTAATTTTAGACTTATCAAAAGTTCTAATGTATTCTTTTCACTATGAGTACATGAAGCACCGTTACGACTCGAAAGTAAGGCTCATGTATACAGACACCGATTCCTTTATCTATGAAATAAAAACTGATGATTTTACAGTGACATGAAAAATGATATTAACTTATATGATACTTCAGATTATGATAAAAACAACATTTACAATTTACCTCTAGTGAACAAAAAAGTCATCGGGAAAATGAAGGATGAAAACAAGGGAAATATTATGACAGAATATGTAGGATTAAAATCGAAAATGTATGCCTACAAAACAAACCATAAGATTGAAAAGCGGTTAAAAGGAATTAAAAAACAAACTATAAAAAATAAAATAACATTTGAGGACTACAAAGCCTGTCTTTTTAATCAAAAATTAAAATATGTTGAACTTAATTAGATCCAAATTTCATTCAATACACTCCATAAAGCAAAACAAACTTGCTCTGTCCTATAAAGATGACAAAAGGTTTATTAATGATGATGGCATTACTACGCTTGCCCATGGACATTGGTCATTGATGAATTTAGACCTATTCGATGAGCAGTAAGACATAAAATCCAATGATGACACAATAATGTGATTTTTGTAATGTAAATAAAAGATTGTAATGTGAAATGGAATGCTGCTTTTGTAAATAAACAACTTACTTTGTATCTTTTTGTGTAATCCTTATACTGAAATCAATTTTATAATTGTTGTTCTCCTGTAATGTATATATAATATATATATATATATATATATATACAATTGTAATGTAAAACGCGCAATACAAGATGTTGATTTCTGAATAAACAATTTACTTTGTATCTTTGCTGTGTATGTGTAATCATTATACCGAATTAAAATTTACAATTTGTTATTAAAACAATGTATAATAAATATTTTTTTTTATTTCTATTCAATTAAAAAAATATTTTAACTAAATGGTTATTGCAATGAATAGTTATACAATTTATACTCTTTGGAAAAGGCAAAGAGTTTGCTTTAAGCACATAAACATAAATTTTTCCTTTCTTTTATACAAAATATATTTAAAATATCACTTATGCTTAACATACTAAAAGATAATTTGTTTGAAAGATGTATACTGATATTTATTTTTTAAAATGAAACTATTTCAACAAAATTAAACTAGAAAGCAGTATGAATAAAATTAACAATATAACCATATTTATAAAAAAAAAAATTATTCTTTTTGCTTCAGATTTATAAAAATAAACTTTTTTAAAGCCAACAATGTATCCATCCGCTCTAAGCATTGAGATAATTTCTGACGTAGAATTCAGTCGCCGTCTTGTAGAATCAAGATCAGACAAGCTAAGACAAGTTCAATCGTAAACCGTTCACACGCTGATTACGAGTATTCTACGTCACATTTTTACTGTGTATGTGTAATCATTATACCGCATTAAAATTTACAAATTATTAAAATAATATAAGTGAAGTATTTTTTTTTATTTCATTTTAATTAAGAAAATGTCGCCATCTGCTTCGCCTGCAAAATTAAATTCATGAGATTATAAACCTAAGTTTAGCGCCTGTGCTTCGCTGCGCCTGCGCCTTTACCGCAGAACCGGCGCCTTCGCCTGCGCCTGTGCCTGCGCCTTTACCGCAGAACCGGCTTTTCTTACCTACTAGCGCCTGTGCCTTCGCCTGCGCCTTTACCGCAGAACCGGCTTTTCTTACCTACTAGCGCCTGTGCCTTCGCCTGCGCCTGTGCTGTGCCTGCGCCTGTGCTGCGTCTTTACCGCAGAACGGCTTTTCTTACCTACTAGCGCCTGTGCCTTCGCCTGCGCCTGTGCCTGCGCCTTTACGCAGAACCTTCTTTTCTTACCTATAGCGCCTGTGCCTCGCCTGCGCCTTTACGCAGAACCGGCTTTCTTACTACTAGCGCCTGTGCCTTCGCCTGCGCCTGCGCCTGTGCCTGCGCCTTTACCGCAGAACCGGCTTTTCTTACCTACTAGCGCCTGTGCTTCGCCTGCGCCTGCGCCTGTGCCTGCGCCTTTACCGCAGAACCGGCTTTCTTACTACTAGTGCCTGTGCCTTCGCCTGCGCCTGTGCCTGCGCCTTTACCGCAGAACCGGCTTTTCTTACTACTTCCGTTACTACTTTAACGGTACAACTGTTGACATGTTGGTAAGTTGTTTCTTTTCCACCATTGGCAAGCCTTCTGAAGTACCCATTCTTACTCAAAACACGGGACTTTTACGAAATTTGAGGCTTTATTTTGTCTATAAAAAATTATTTATGTTTATTTTTACAGGCGAATTGCCTTTAAGAAATAGATCCTTAATAAGAATTAAAATGTAGCTGTAAAATTTCGTTGCTTTGATTAAGCAAACAATGATCACTTGCAGCACCCCTGTCAAAGTTCCACGGAATAGACCTTTATAGATTAATATAAAAATAGATTTATATAAAAGTGTAAATAGTACAAATATTTTACATATACAGTCGACTCTCGTTAATTCAAACCTTCGATAATACGAACCTCTCGCTAATTCAAAATATATGCTCAGCCCCTAGAAAAGCTCTTGATATTTCGAACTAAAATAATACGTTTTGGTACACTCAATATTTCGAAGTAAAATCTGTGGTCTGCCAGAATAGAACACGCGATAATTCGAAGTAATCTAATAAAACTTTCGGCAATTCAAAGACTCACTATCATGTAGAGTCCTGTAGCAAACAGGTTGGAGCTTACATGTTTTGTGTTGTATTGTCTCCCCTGTAACGTAGACCGCCCCCCCTCCCATCGGAGTGGACTTCGATAACTCTGACAGAAAAACTAAAGTGACCAAACAAACTACGCAACTTTTCCCTTCAAAATCCTGTTGATGCGGACGTTTTTCAAGCTTCATTTATTCTAGAAAAATCTATTGACAAAGTTAGATTGAATGCCTTAAAACAAACAAAAAAAGATAACAGATTTTTTCGTCAAAAAAAAAATTTATTATGTACAGTGTGTGCTCTTTTAACAGTTGTTTTTAATACACACATAAATGTATTCTTTTAAAACAGGACTTTTAACTTCTGTCGAATATTTATACTGTATATAATATGCACTTTTTAAAAATACTTTGAAATAATTTTATACATATGTACAATGGTTGTTTTATTTCATAGTTTCACACAAATTTAAATGCGTTAGAAAAAAAATTTCTCTTCGTGTATTTTGGGAGTTTTTCCCTGCCCCCTTAATAATTCAAACTCTTGGTAATTCGAAGTTTTTCACGGGTCCCTTCAACTTCGAATTATCGAGAGTCGATTGTATATATTTATATACATTTTCAAAATTGAAAAGTATTTTTCAAACCTGTTATAATAAATAATACAATACTGCATTAGGAATATATACTTTTGAAAGACAGAACAATTAGATGAATCGAAATTGAGCTTATCAATTGTGTAAGAGGATAAGATTCTAAACGTCAGACTTGTTTTTCCTTCAATGGACGATGCGTGAGTCACGTGAACACTCCTTATTTATGCAACTACCTGTCTGGAAAGATAAAGTACAGTGAAAATCGCTTAACACGAAACTAAGGGGTCTGAAATATTTTTTCGTGTTAAAGGAATTTCGTTTTAAGGGATATTGAAAAAAAAAAAGAAACATGTATTAAAAAAATTTAAGTTTATTAGGGTTTATTTTAGTTGCATAGATATATATGCATGTATTTAATGAAAATTATATTGAGAGAAAAATATTTACAAGAACTTAATAAAATTTAAGGAATCCGACTACTTGCGACGACTTTTTTTTTAAAAAAAAATATAGATATGGGGATTTTTTTTTCGTTGTTATTTTTAGATTTGTACAGTACATTTTAAGAAAAATGTGCTAAAATTAGGAAGATAAAAAGAAATTATTATTGCTAAAATGGGAAAAAATGGGTATAAAAATGTACAAAAATTAACATAAACAGGGTCCATTCTGTACCCAAAGTTTATGAACAAATTTTCAATTCTGATGTGTTGCTATGTCATGCATTTTTGAAATGATCTTTAGGATAAGAGATATTTTAATTTTATTACAAAAACTAGAGCACTTTATCTTAGTTATTATATGAAATTGCTTAAAAGAACAGTGATTATATTAACATAAGGGACGTAAATTTGTAATAAAACAGTGATTGAAAAATCTGAAAGTTAAAACATTTTTACTATTATACAAAGCATAACTAAAAATTTAGTTTATTATTTTCAAAACTTTTTCAGCAAGCGCTGTCTCCGCTTGAGCATTTTTAAAAAAAAACACCATTTCAAGTAAGATCCTTTTTAAAGTATGACATCTTGCTTAAAGTAATGGCATCTGCTTTTACGAAAACACACTTGTAGTTTTTGTTCTTGTGAACGGAAAATAATAAACTTGGTGTTTTTATAAAGCTATTAAGATGGTCGATAAAATAAAGTCATAGAAGAAATTTGTCAATTTTCGGCAAAATTCACAATTTTTGGGTGAGTCGGATACCTTAATACAAAATCTGATATATTTCTTTATATTGTCTTTTTTAGCCTCGAATTGTCAATAAACTGTTCGATGTCGTCCATTTTGTTATTCTTTTCACTATTGGAATGTGCATCTAAATAACTGCTCATACTTCTCAGGATGTTCCTTATTTCGGATGATATGTGAACATGAGCTGCGTTATTCATTTCATTTTCACCGCCTTAATCTGAATCAATGATATATTTTGAGCTTTGAGCAAGCTGCAAAAAGCGTCTTTATCTACCATAATTGGGGCTGTACACACAATATCATCCACTACTGCAACGAATTCTTCCAATGATACATAGGACAATCCAATAATATTGAAACTTTCTCAAACTTCGGCTGATGTTTTCCGTACTTTGTACATTACCAGAAGGAAAATCTTCTCGTGTTTAAGCAATTTTCGTTTCGTGTTAAGAGAAAAAACTGCATAAAAGTACATAGTTGTTGGGATTTTTTTTTTGTGTTAACCAATATTTCGTCTTAAGCATTTTCGCGTTAAATGTATTTTACTGTATTAAAATGTCTGTTTGCTTTTTCGACTTAGCGATGTATAAATCATGTAATCATTTATTTGGTTTCGGAAAATTTGCTATTTCAGTTCCCCAAAATTTAAAATTTAAAGCAAAAAAAAAAAAAAAGAAAAGAAAAAGGAATATAAAACTATTTTATATAGCGGTGATTTATGTTTCTACTGGTTTGAAAGTAATGAACAAGACCTCGGGGTAAGAATTAACACATTTAATAAACTAAATATCACCATTACAAAATTATCGGTTAAACAAGATTTTACAAGACAAATACAATTAAGCGTTAAGAGAAATATAATTTATTTTTTAGTTAAATACAGTCCAGAATTAGACGGCAAGGTGGGATATCCTACATGGTTGGGATCCGAGCTGTCTTTGATCTTATAAACATTCGGCTAACACTTCCCACTACCGATATACTCGTGTACCTATAACGTGGCGACATCTATATTCCACTCTGGGAAATATAGCGTGCGTTACATTTGTCTTTTTTGAATTGTAAATTAGAAAAATAAGTTTTTTATACATACATTAGCCGTTATCCAACGCTTCTCTAGGTTTTTCATGATATTGTATGACTATCACATCATCATCAAATCCGGCAAGATAGCCCCTCGTGGGTCAGTGTCTCCCTCTGAAGATTCCTCCATAATGACCTCTTGTTTACTTTTGTTCTCCCAACTTTTCTCGTTTATAATCCCAAATTCTGATTCCATTGCCCATCTCTGCGTTGGTCTTCCACGCTTCCGAATCCCAGTGAATTTGAACTGCAGTACATTTAGACAACATTATCATCTGGCATTCAAATTATATGGGCCATCCAATTCATTCTATGTATTTACTGATATGTCAGGTTGTTTATAAATTTTAAATAATTCAAAATTCTATCTTCTTCTTCAGCTATTAGTTTCGCTTACTCCTCCAAGTATACTTCGCGCGAGTAAGATATTTTTTTCTCAAAAAATGCAGTTCAATTTTCTTCCAGTTTTGTCATTGTCCAAGCCTCAGATGCATATGACAGAACTGGTCTAATAAGAGTTTTGTAAATTATAAATTTTGCGTTTCTTGAAAGAAATTTAGAATTTAAAAACATTTGAAGTGGCGCATCTATCCGCTGGGATAGAACCAGGTACCTTTGGATCTGAAGCCGAGTAGCTTAACCACTACACCAAAATGATCACCATGGTGCGGATGTTGTTACCGGCTTATATAGATGGTACCGCTACATACTCCCCCACCAGTGAGTTGGTGGTTAGGCGAACGAACGATGAAGTCGTTATATCGAGCATGGTAGCTGCTGCGTCGCTAGTTGTGACGGCTTTGCTGATTGCGTCATTCGTGCGTGACGGCTTGAGGGTTGCGTTACCATGTGACGGCTTGAAGATTGCGTCACTATGTGACGGCTTTGGTTGAATTTGCGGTGGATGGATGGCGCCACGACAGTTCAGAAGGTTGCCTTTTTCTGAGTTCAGCCAGGGTCCACCAATGAATCTCTATCAGCTGGGATAGAACCAGGTACCTTTGGATCCGAAGCCGAGTAGCTTAACCACTACACCAAAATGATCATCATGGTGCGGAGGTTGTTACTGGCTTATATAGATGGTACCGCTACACATTCTTAATCCATAAAAAGCCTTATTTGCCAGGTATAGTAGATTCTGGATTTCATGAGATATTGTATGAATACATACTATTTAAATATATAAATTATTGGTATCAAAGTCCTGGCATATATTAGGCGTTCGATTGTACTGAAAAATATTCTTATAAACCTCATCTCTTGATTTAAAAAGGACAGGACATGAATTTTTAAAATTGAAGTAGAATTATTTTTACATTCCCGTAACCCCCTCCTCCAAAGATCCTTTCAACAAAACCTATTTTAGTGGAGCTCTACTCAACAAAAGAAGCATGCTAATTAAATTTCAAATCTGTAGATCTAATAACAGTTCCATAACAGAAATATTTATCTATAATACCCCTTAACTCCTCGCAACGCCTCTTGGAGGTCAATTTTCACAAAATTCCTTTTGTAGCGGATATTTACTCCATGAAAGGAACATGCTTTCCATATTTCAAGTCTATAGGTCTAACAGTTCAAAAACAGGAATGTTTATCCATAATGCCCTTTAAAGGTCAATTTTTCTAAAATCCGTTCTTATCAGTACTCTACTCAATGAAAAAAGCAACATGCCTGCCAAATTTCAATTCTGTATGTCTAATACTTATGGAGATCTCGTAATGATTGAGTGAGCTTGAGTCGCTTTTTCTCTTTATATATATATATAGGTATATTCCAACAATATCAAGATATAACGTAAACATCTGATTTCATTGTGAACCATTGCAACTTATATCATATATTTATGTTCACTACTGAACAAATCAACAGATGTAACAGAGAGTCAACATATATATTTAAATAATTATTTTTAGAAAATAATACATACGCTAATAAATACATTTCTCATCTCTTATCTTATAAAAATTTAATTGTAAACATACACAAATAAAACATTAAGGCCTGTTTGTGGTTTATTGTATGTATATCGAAAACAAAGACATAATGAAAACTATATCCATCCAATTTTATTGATAATTTGTTTATGAATCAGTCTTATACCCAATTTATTATATAAAAACTCTAACATTTTATTTGAACAACAGAACCTTAATGCGTTGTTCGCTGCAAATTTAATAAAAAAATTTTTTGGAATGGTCTCATCTTGCTTTTTTCAACAATTTTCCTCAACTTTAGCTACTCAAACACGTGTAACATTTCTAATAATCAAGAAGAAATGACAGAACTGAAAAACGTGATCTAAAATTCACGATTTCCATGCACGTGTTTGGTGCGTAAGTCAAAGGCATAATATTTGACACGTGTTTTTGATATACATCAGACGTAGAATCGATGGAAAAACCTGTGCATGTCAAAAACAATTTGATAGTTGTGAGTATTGTGTCTTGTGACGTCGAAAAACCGGTTTTTATACACATGACAAAAACATTTCAAGTTCTAAAATGAATTGTTTAATGATGAGGATACAAATAAAATACTCCCGAAATCTGTTTTCTTACATGTAATTGAACGGTTAAAACTCCATTTTGAAGTATAAAACTGTATCTTTCAGTAATATAACTTGTTTCTCCGTACTATCTTCTGTGGTATTTTTATAGCAGTTTTGATATTATTTTCTATTTTTGAATTATATAAGTCTTATGAATAACATTTGTATAAGATGTATCATCCAGGACTTAAACATTTATGGTCCTTTGTAGAAACAGATGTTGATGTGAGCAGTGAAAAATCAAAGCAGAGTGATTCATAACGAAATATACAATTTAAATAAACTATAAATCAAGAATAATGTCGGGTTTTATATGTTACCTGTAGCAGCATTATATGGTGTTACTTTAAGTTTTGTTAGAGACAGTCACAAATATTCTATGTTGAAACTTAGTCACACGAGACACACCGAGCTGCTGTGGCGTAACGTACACCCCCGCATCGCGGGGAGGCCCAGGGACTCTAGGGGGCAGCTTGACTGACTTCACAGTTTGACTGACGCTAAGAACGTATTTGGGCTTGGGGCCCAAAACCTAAGTTTGCAGGGGGGGGGCTAATACTCTCCGTTACGCTACTGTCACGCTGGTAAACCATTTTCGCCCAAACGCGTGTTAAGGAAATTGTATCAAGTCCATCGATAGCGGCTTCATACGCTGTTTCAGCTCCACTAGATCAACAGGAAGAGGAGAGACGAAACCCCGTAGGAAGAAATCACAAAGTGTTAAGGATGGCTCTTTTGAGTGCCCATAGGGTATGTGGCATGGTGTAGTCCGCGGCTCATCCAATCCATCTTTGAGGAAGATGTTCATCAAGGTAATCTGGCACGTAGGCCGAACAGTGTGGTGGTGCTGCAACCAAATGAAGAAATGCAGTTGTCAATGTGTCTTCACTGCCAAACACTTTCTTCCTGGATGCTGCACAAAATACAATTATATTAGGTGAATTTCGCCCATGTTGCTCAACACATATACAGTAGAATGTCGTGTATCTGAATCAATTGGGACCGGACACCGTTCGGATACGCGATTGCTTGGCTAACCGAAAACCAAATAGGATCTATGCAGTATATGATACTGGACACTATACAAATATGAAAAATTATCATATGCGGGAAACGTTTTGAAAGAAAAAGCAAAATAGGTGCAAAATATCGTAATTTTACCTTGATTGAGGAAAATAATCACTTATTCTTCGCTGTACCATTGTACACCTTCGTTTTTTCACTGCAAGGTCTCTTATTCTCTTCAGCAGCAGTAGTTGAGTAAGACAGCACTCTGATGGTTGTTCGTACCACTCCATAGTTGTATCTAACGTAGAAACGCGTCAGCATTTGATGGACCCTTGCTACTTTCATTGTTGTTGTCCTCGTCTTCATCCGTTTCATCGTCAACAGGGTTGGATTCTTCTTGCACGGAAGTCACAATCTCGTCATTATTTAGCATTTGAAATCCACAGTCTTCTACATCGCATGCCATACAGGTTTCTACATCAACAAAACTCAACAAAGGAACACGTATACACTTGGAAACAAACAGACCTAATATTCCGCGCAAATGTTTACTAAATCTCACGCAGCTTAAATCCCCCAAAAGTCCCTCCCCTTGGGTTTTCCCGTCACTTTTGGCCTCACAGAAAACAAATGTTGAGCATTGCACTGTTCGAAAAGGTATCCGGACTATTTGACGCTCCGGATAATAAACGTTCGGATAAACTTTGTTCTACTGTATATGTGTTTGTGTGTGTGGTGGGTTTTTTTTGGCTACTACTTTTCTGTTAGACTCAAACTTTAAGAGTATATATACCTTACGGCTCTCTGAAATGGTGCGTGTTTTTGACTGTTATTGTTTTAAAACATCAATAAAGTCTATACTTCTTTAAAATCACCCTGTATTTAAAATGATATTTTTTCTTTTTATGTTTTTTTCTTTCTATGTAAGGGTTCGCTACCCCTGCACTAGCAGAAATATTTACATTCAACATACAGCCCCCTAACTGAGTGTTTTATATTTACGTCGCACTATAAAGCTGCACGAAGGCTATTGGCGACAGTCCTCGTAATTTTGAACCATGGTCAAGTGACAAGGCCGTAACCAGAGTTGGCATCTCCCTTTTTTTCTTCCATACCGCACCAGTGGGATGACATTTGAGCCTTGACAGATTTAACATGCAATGACCCACTCTTTAGCGGCGATATGCTTCAACTCTTTACACGCCAACCATGAATTCGTGACCTTGACCGCGGCCACATTTTCAAACTGAAGAAATACTCCTATGAAATGTTCTCCCATGCAGAATATTCACGAATAAAAGTCGATCCGTGTATAAGACGAGGTTGCGTTTTTTCATCGAAAATTTAACCGAAACTCGAAACCTGTATATAAGACGAATTGGGGGGGAAAAATTTCTGTAGTTATATCAAACATGTCACCATGAAGGTGAAAATGTTGCTAAGCTGGCAAAATGGGTGGAATATTTCCCAATCAAATTTGCTCACGATGATTTTTCACAACGATGATAATTTTATTTCTGGTAACCGGATATGAAAGTAACAAAATTTTTAAAAAATTCATTTATCTTATACAATACCTGTGCTATTCATACTTTCTGCTCCTTTTTTTATTTTGAAAAATAAGTCGGAATAGAAATATTCGTATATAGCACATGATCGTCGACCCTGGTGGCAAAGTTCGCAGCAGGATGATCATATGCATTCACACATCCCAATGAAAGAATCTGAATTTTACAAACAATTTGACTTTCACTTTTAAGGATTTATGTGACATTTTTTTTCCTTTTTTTATGATAAAAGTTGAGAGGGTAGAGCTCTCTCTTCCCTCAGTGTGGGGAGGTCGGAAGGAAAACTAGCGATATTCCAAAATATAATTTCGATTTAATTTTCGTATCAACAACAAATCAACACTTATTAACCAAGTCTAGAGACGCACCCAAATTCTAAAGATGAATTATAATAGCGAGGACGAGAGATACGAGAATACTAAATAAACAGATCACTTACGTCCAAGCAATATCTTCTAATTCGCTTGGCAACCTAATCTAATTTAATTTCTACTTGACAAATCGCCAACTTAATATTACAATATGATAGCGTTTGGTTCCTGCTTACATCTGAACCCTCTTGTCTACCTGAAACCCGGCTAGATATGTGGGAGAAACAGAATAATCCACAGACATGATTTTCAATATAATCAATTTATTAATTCTAATTATTAATCAGACACACAATACAATTCTAAATAAGGTAGATGATATATAGTAGAGCGCGGAAGTGAGATTCTATAACACGGGGATACTACTACAGACCCTCAACTGAATCTAAGACAGCTTAAATGCGCTCAAATATAACTACGTCGCACACTAATGAACTAGCTTCTACTTAATAAAACGCACAGTACCTGAACTTTTTATGCATCGGATCCTACACTGGATACTTGCAGGCGCTCTCTTCGGCTCTACGCTCTGTAATCTTTAACTAATTCCCCTCCTTTTCAATCTTCAACTAACAACTAACTCGCAGACTTTATATTAACTCCTCCTTGCACACTCCAACGTATCAACTTCAGCGTGCCAACTCCAGCGTGTCAACAACTACGTGTCCCTCCTACGTGTCAACTAAACGTGTCACTACTCCAGCGTGCCAACCCTCAAACTCGCGAAAACTGAATTAATATAATATACCTCATTTACATAATCACGTTTCCTTACTCGATGAAAGTTGGTTGAAATAAATATTTTCCTCAAGAGATATGAAGGGATTAGTAGAACCGCGTATAGATCCGTCACACAATATTCAACTACTAAGTAGCTCACTTTATGTTTAATCTATTACCGCTATCATAACCAATCTAGCTTCTCTCTAATCTCTCTAAAACTTGATTTCATCTATATCCTAATCACATCTCCTCTCTAACTCGAAAGTTTAATATCTTTATATACCAGACTTAATTTGCATGCTCACATCTTCTTCGCAGGAAGGTTTTCAATAAACTAATTGTTAAAGACCATGTTCCCCAAGAGGATTTGTTATTAGAAAAACGCGGAATAGACCCGTGACAAATTCGCATTCGAAACACCCCTAAAATTAAATGATTAATATCGCTTGTTCATGGCTAACGAAAATGAAGAAAAAAAAGTTCCTAAATTATGTTGTTTCGAGATTGGCGGATCTGTATATATGTTACCGGTAAAGTATGAAATCCGGCATTCTATACAATGCCTAGGCATTGTATAGATTGCCTAAAACTAGCCAGCAATGTATGAAATGATTCATATTTCACACATTGCCTAGGCTTTCTATAGAATGCCTAACGAGAAACTGACAAAGTATGAAATACATTTTCGATTCGTTTTGAATATTGCGTGGCAAGACACGCAATATTCTTAACGTGTGCCTAAGGCTCAGAATTTGTCATTTAAACATTGCGGTTTGTTCGACACACTCAATACTCTCAATTTTACTCAAAAAATACTCAATTTTAAAACTATTTCAATAAATAATTAGTTTTTTCCTGTGCTGTGAGAAAAAGGAGGTGCAAGCTATGGTGTAGGAAAAGGCGTCATGGTCTATAGCAGGGGTCGGCAACCTATGCCACATGTGGCACGCGGTACAATTCTCAGTGGCACTTTGCGTAACTCAACAAATTTGTCAATTCTTGAATTGTTTCAAAAATGCTCTACTGTGTGATACGCTGAATCATATTGGTAGATTGGTTTGACACGCCACAGCTAAAAGGTTGCCGACTCCTGGTCTATAGAAATAAAACAATTATTGGACGACGAGCTAAGCAAAATTCGAGTTAATGCTAAGAAAAAAAATTCTGAACTGATATTACTTACTGGAAGTTAATAATTATTGTACAAAATGCCAAAATAATGACTACTAAGGAGGAAACTAAGGATTATTGGTACTTGAATACCTATGATGTGATGTTAGTAGAAAATAAAATTTCACTAATTTAACCTGTTAAAGAAGGTGTCAGTATCATACAGAAGTAGTCCCAACCCTTGGTCTGTGGATCAAACGGTATCGGGTCACGCAAGAAGCTTTAAATTATTTCCATTGTATTTACTGGGATGTATATCTCTCTTGTGCATTTCTCTTATGAAACATAAATCACTTTATGTTTCATAAAAAATTCCTTTATATTCCTTTTTTGGTACAACTTAATTTTATTCCGTTGGCATGTTTAAATGCAATTAAATTATTAAATCAAAACAATCTAAAATATAAATAATCAACGTCCCCCCCCCCCCTCAGCGGGCCGTGGTAAAATTATCAAACGTTGATTGGTCGGGAAAATAAAAAGGTTGGAAACTTGTGCTATACAGTATTACGTCACGGATTTTTAGGACGTGGTAGTTCAAGCCTAGAACCGCTGGGAAGGAAGCGATGCTCGTTAAATCTGTCGAGAGTTCAAACATCCTCCCATTGGTGTGCTGTGGTAGTTAGGAGAGGTGGTACCAGCTCAGGTGTCATAGGACGTGACTCATGAGGACGTGATAGAATTCTGAAAAAACTTTCAACCAAATGCAAAAATGTTGCACATTATGATATTGAACTGTACATCCACCTTTGTGAACCTTACCAGGAAAAAACAAAAAAATTATTTTAAAAAAAGGTATTGCAGCGAAACTCTATGATATTTTTTCCGAATGCCAATGTATTGGCACTCGTAATGAGTGGGAAATAGTATGGTTTCTATCGACTTGGAACTTCTGAAGGAAGTATATGCGAATTCACAATTTATACTTTGTGTCCTAAGAACTTGCTTAGAATTAAAGATATTTCCGACCACGAAATTCCTCTCCTGTGAGTTGCAATTGCTAAGTTTAATGGAAGGGCCAAGTATTCGCCTAATGTATGTGTAAAATAAAGCACCAACATAAGAATTGTCTTTGCGTGAAAATGTAATTCAAAATGTCACTAAACCTAACATGTTGCAACAAGTAATTTCTTATTTTTTTATATGAAAATTTTGTTTTCCTTAATAAGCAAGACATAAATTTTGTTCAATAAAACTTTAATTTTCCTTTACGTGTTTTGAATAATTTTTTTAATGGATCTCTTATTATTTTGTTAGAATAACATTTGTATTTTTAGGAATATACTTAATTGATATAATAGCCTTATCAATACCTTTTTTTATACTTTGCCTAAATAGCTTTGGTCATTTTATACAATGCCTAGGCAAAGTATGTATGTTTGCCTAAAAGCGTCAGACATTCTGTAGAATGCCGGAATTTCACATACTTTGGGTAACATATATATAATCACTTCAAAAATGTTCCGAAAATTCTCGACCTACATGGAAAATACGGTATATATTAATATAGTTGAATGTTCTGCAAATACATCCATAAAAATATCGATTACCCGAGTTAAATCTATGTTAATATGAAAAGTAGTACATTTTTAGAGAATTAAGTAGTATATTTTAAAGACGTAAGAAGTTTCAAGCATTTTATTGTAATTGTAATAATGAAAAAGGTCAAAAAGGTCACATTAGAATGTTATGAAGAATATTCGACAATAACACAGAATTAAATTAAGGGCAATATAAAGTGATTCTAAGCGATTCTGAGAATGAATGTAACTTACACATACATTCGCGAAAAAGGATAATTTAAACCTCAGAAATAAAGTTATCAATTGTCATTCATTTACAAGATAAGTATGAACTTTTCAGTATTCTGTTAAATTTAGTCTAATATTCTTTTTCTTTTAAAAAAAATGAATTTTTTTTCTGTAATTGATGTTGTTAAAAATTGCATTCAAAAAGGACGGTTAAAATGAAATAAGGGATATTGGTCCAAAATCGTCCTTTCGGCCTTAAAAATATGTAGATTTTTTGTAAAATTTTTAAAATAGGTCAGAGTTGCCAAAAAAAAATGTTGTCGGAATAAAATCAATATCGTACCAAAACATCACCATATTTGATGTGAATCCGTTATTTTCCTTAACTTAAAATATTTTCTTGTTATAAATGTCCCGATTAAAGTTTCAAAGTAACGGGAATCAAAAGTAATGCAGATGTTACGCTGTTAACCAATGAGAATGTTTCCAATTCTGCAAACTTCGTCGTTTATCCCTGTGCACAACATTCACTTTCATTACAAAAAATAAGATCGAAATTTACGAATGCACGTTATAAGCCTGAGAAAAATAATAAGGTAAATAAGTAATGTAAAAACATTTTTAGTCAATTCCTACTTTGAATGGATGAATAGAAAGTATTTTAATAACAGTTGAAAATTTGAACAAGATATATAATATATATATATATATATATATAGAGAGAGAGAGAGAGAGAGAGCGCTAATTGTAGGAATTGAAAAAAAGAGCATGATTTGTTGTAACAATGCACACCCGGTTTGGTTAGTTTGGCTGAAAAACCGGTTTTCGACGCCAACATTTGTCACTGTTTTAAGTTACATTGTTACAACATTGAAGACGAATCTAAGTTGGCTTCGAAAACCAGTAATTAATTAAATTAATTAACCTGTAATTAATGAATTAATATTTTAAAAACTGTATTAACACCAAGTGTCATCCAATACAAGTTAAAAAAATTTATTTGAACTTGATTGGATGAATAGAAAGTATTTTATTAACGATTGAAATTTTGAACAATAGGGAGAGAGTGAGCTAATAGGAATTGAAAAATCCCGAAAATATAACATGAGCTTAAGATATTACTAAGGGACGATCCAAAAGTAAGTTTCGTCATTGTTTTGAAAGGGAAGATATTACAAAGGTGAAGAAACTATCGCCAGAGGAAACCGCATCCTTTGCTGGTTGAATGACGAAAGGGGTATGACTGCAGGAGAATTGATGCATGTGCAAAGTGTTGAAGAAGAGAAAGCAGCAGCAGAATGGCGTACCAGAGGCTATTAGAGTAGAAATAATGGTAGACATGTGATGAAGACGTGGTCGTCAACAGAAATGCGTGCTGTTTTCCGGTATGAATGGACATGTAACACTAGTGCATCCACCATTCATGAATGCCTGCGAATCGTATATAATGAAGAGCTCATGTCTCGTCAAAATAGTTGGTCACATATGTTGAATATTCGCAGAAGGAAGACAAAGCGGGGAAGATGAAGGTCGAGGAATCTACTTCCCCATCTACAAATAGAAACACAACATTGCCTTATCAAACTTTCACCTGTTCCATGCATTGAAAGTCTCACTTTCGGGGTGTAACTTCCAGAACAATGCTGAAATGGAGCAAGCTAAGCCCCAATTCCTCGCATCGCAGAGAACCGGATTAAACCAGATTGATTTCTTCAAACTGATTGCACGCTAAGGCAAATGTTTTAATGTTGATGTCTAAAAATAGTGCAAGGTGTGTAATTCATGATGTCATTTTTTTTCTTGGCCATAGAGTTTTCGTGTGAAAAAAATGAGGAAATTGCTTTCAGAGTGTTCCTTGTAGAATTCTATATGTACCTAGTGAGTGAGTGAACTTCACTTCCGCACTATAAAGCTGCACGAGGGCTTTTGGCGGCGGACCTTGGCCCAAGTCGGTGGATTTTCATGACACAGAAAATCGCCAGCGGCCATGTCGCATGATTATGCGGCACGTAAAAGATCCCTTGAAAACCTGTTTGGGTTGGGTGCTTTCGGCAAGTTTAAAATCCTAAGTACAGTTTCGCATCGCCAGAGCTGAAGTGCCTCCCTCTGGGGAGGAAACTGGTTGTCAAAATTACCTGCGGGGATTGGTATCCGCCAATAGGGTGCCGCTCTCAAAAGAGATACCAGCTTCCGGGGAATGTACCAAATCTGCAATGGTAAAACACCAATCCGCAACTCATTAGAGATAAAAAAAAACATTCACCAATGGTGCTTCTGTGGCTTTAGAGTTTTGACGCAAATTAAAAGCAAATCAAATTAAAAACAGCACATGGGTGTCTGATGTTGTATCTCGTAATTTTGAATCACCATCAAGAGACGATGACGACCCATGAACTGCATTTCTCTATGTACCAAACTTCCACATCACGTTAATGTGAGGATTTTGAGTAGATATAGCATGCATTAGCTCCGATACACGATGAGTTTTTTATGGAATCAGGAATCGAACGCCAGTCACGAGCATCAGATCACGACGACACGGTTACCGAAATCACGTTCCTTAAACCGTAGAAACAAGCAAACAAGTTCAAGATAGAAACAATTTTTTCCTATAGTTATCTGATAATCCACCTTAAAACTTCAAAAGAAACAAGTACCCCTCACATGAATACCTCTGTTAAAATTTAAGTCGGTAATAGAGATATTGTAAAACAATATATATACATATATTACTCGAGATTGTCCCACAACCGGATTTCATGTCACTGTACAAGGACATCCTGTCTATGTTATCCTACATTTTACAGTTTATTACGAGGAAACAAACATTTCAAGATAAAAGAATATAAATATTAATCGTACGATGTTATCGCCAACCTTCGTAAAAAATATACATGTTCTCAAGAAGAAGTATCTCAATTTGCAAGGCGGGAAGAAAGTTCTAGTGAGTCAGTGAACCTTATCTTAGATCTAAGGAGTGATTCCGATGATAGGAAAATGAAGATCGGGGAAGTGCTGAGAAAGCACATGGTAAAAGAACGTGGGGGGGGGGGGAGGCATGGGTACTAGCTTAAAATAAACGATGTCATATCATCGGATGCAATGGCTTGAAAGGAACTTAAATATTTGCACAGTATTAAAGTTGCAACAGGCTTGGAAGCTTACGGTGTGTGTTGTGTGATTTATTTATCAATTATTTATCAGTGGAAGAAAAACGCTCCGCCAAAAATGAAATAGTTTGATATTTTTTTGAAAATATTAGACGATTCGTGTGAATTACAGCGTGTATACGATCAAAAATAAGGTAAAAGAAATGTATAAATGTTGCTAAATGTAAATTAAATATACGAAAAAATAAGGAGGGGGGGGGACTTCAACTATTTTAATACAGTAGAGTCAAGAAAACTCGGTATTCGATAACCCGGCGTGAGTGAGTGAATATTAACGTCGCACACGAGGGCTTTTGGCGACGGACCGCGTAATTTTGAACCATGATCAAGTGACGCGGAAGACTCCTGAGCTGGCACCCCCTCTCCTAACTACCACACCATAACAACGGGAGGACGTTTGAGCTCTCAACAGATTGAACGTGTATCGCTCCCCTTCACGGAGGGTCTTTAGTGGTACTGGGCTCGAACTCATGTTATGCCTGCCGTGATCTGATACCTTGACCACTTGGCTACCGCGGCTACACAAGAAGTCCGTGATCATGACCACTAGGCTACCACGTCCCTCTTTTTAAAGTAGAGCAATCCTCACAAATAAAAGTCTTATACAGTGGCGCACACGGGAATTTTTACGGGCTCCCCTACACGGTCCCCTACATTATTGCTCCCCTACACGGGACCCGCCGTGTAGGGGAGCGATGATTGTTGAATCTGTCGAGAGCTCAAACGTCCTCCTATTGGTGTGATTTGTTAGTTAAGAGAGGGGGATGCCAGCTCAAGTGTTGTCCTCGTCACTTGACTATGGTTAAAAATTACGAGGTCCGCCGCCAAAAACTCTCGTGTAGCTGAACAGTGCGACGTAAAAATTCACTTACTTACTTACTCTAACCGTCCTTGAAAGTTGATTCCCACAAAACCTCTACTCAGCAAAAAGACACATGCATGCCAGATTTCAAGTTTGTTGGTTTAATAGTTGAAAAACTGAAATTTAAGTATCAATTTTGCCTTCGCACCCCCCCCCGTTCTTGAGAGTCTATTTCCGCGAATTCCGTCCTTTGGGGATCTCTTCTCATCAAAAGATGCATGCCTGCCATAT
This sequence comes from Trichonephila clavata, assembly GCA_019973975.1. Taxonomy (NCBI): domain Eukaryota; kingdom Metazoa; phylum Arthropoda; class Arachnida; order Araneae; family Nephilidae; genus Trichonephila; species Trichonephila clavata. The sequence continues at coordinate 245,302 of BMAO01006384.1, read as the reverse complement.
TTCAAGCATGTAGGAGATTTCCTCAGATTTTCATTAAGCTTCTAAAATGATTAGCAGTTTGTGACTTGGTATTATTCGCATGACACTTTACACCAGGGATGCACAACCTATGGCCCGGGGGCCAATTTTGGCCCGCGAAGCCTTTAAAGTTGGCCCGCGAATGTCTATTATAAAAGGAAGAGTAATATGAAATGGAATTGACTATTGTTCATTGAACAGGGAAAAATCGTATACGAAAATAGTATTACAGCAAATAATTTTGACTTACAGTTGCTCATGAAGATTTTTTTTCCAATTTATTACGTGGCTTTTCAATATGTTTCCTTTATGGCTATCTGCGAGTACGAGTTTTCGTATAGGAGAAGCTCACGGACGTGATCACCGGAAGCCGTTATTTCTTCCATCGCATGGTCTGGATGCAGAGAAGGTTGAAGAACAAATGCGTATTCACGCACGCGTACCGAAACAGTCTCGATTCAAAATTATGCTGAGCCACACAATTAAAAGTACCTATTTAATCCAAATTTTTCTTCATGGTGCGGGTTACCAATAATAACTTTAACTTCTACTTAGCTGCAATGGCCATTCTATTAAGCAATCCCGTGGTTTTGCTAGTAGATAGGGAATGTTGAAATCGCTGTCACATAACGGATCTGATATTAATTTTTGATTTCGCATTTTTAGTCTAGTATCATTTATTTTTCAAGCCATATAAAATATTTTAGATAATGAGAGAGAAAAAAGATGATTTTCAATATCGGAAATTTCAAGATGCATGGACAGATAATATATTACTCTGTTTTATTTATTATAATAATACTGCCACATGCTTAACATGTAGTTTCAAGATTGCTGTGGAAAAAGAGTATAACGTAAAGCAGCATTATGAAACAAAGCATAAACATTTTGCATGTATGAAAGGATTATGAACGATCGCAAAAAATAGAAAAACTCAAAAAAAAAAAAAAAAACTTTTAGTAGTCAAGCAATTCCCCCCCCCCCCCAAATGTACACTTAACTTGAATTCATTTGTGGAAGTGAGCTTAGGTGTCACTGAAATTATCTCTGAAGATGGTCGGCAATTCACAGATGTTGATTTTGTTAAAATGTGTTTGTTAATTGCATCTGAAAAACTTTGTCCTGAAGCAAAAAGAAAATTTTAAAATATAAGCTTAAATAGAATGACTATTCAAAGAAGAATTCAACAGTTGAATTGATGACATTGAAAATCGAGTAAAATCAGCAGCTTCAAACTTTGTATATTTTTCTTTAGCTTTTGATGAATCTATGGATCGAACATCAGTTTGCCAATTGCTTGTATTTTTTCGTGGAATTGATAAAAAATTTTGTTACGAAAAAACTTCATGGAATTTTTTAACATGAAGGGGCAAACAACTGGAAGTGAACTTTTTTCCAGTTTAATACAATTGTGCGATGCAGCTTCCTTAAACATGAACAATTGTGTTAGCATTACCACAGATGGAGCAAAATCAATAATTGGCACGAAAATTGGAATGGTTACGCTGCTAAAAGAATCTCTGGACCATTGTGGTGTAGAACTGTTGTAGCTTCATTGCATTATTCATCAAGAGAAATTATGTGGTACAGAATTAGGATTTGCAACCTTAAAGCAGTGTGTATCTGAATCATTAACTTTATTTGTAGTAATGCCCTCAAACATACGCAATTTAAAGAATTTTTAAAAGATTTTGATGATCTGCCTTCTGATATTCTTTATTACACAGAAGTTAGATGGCTCTCAGCTGAGGAGTAGCCATAAAACGTTTTATGGAACTAATTGAGGAAATTGTTACATTTCTAAGTGACTGTGGCAAAAATATTCGAAGGTTAAAGGAAGCAAATTTCCAGTGTGATTTAGCTTATCTCACAAACTTAACAGGTCATTTGAATGACTTAAACACAAAGCTACGAGGAAAAATCAATTCATTTTTCAATTGATAAATAACGTAAAGGCATTTAAACAAAAACTATGTTTATTTCAAAACCAGCTGAGAACTAAAAATTTTGCACTCTTACCCTACTGCCAAGAAATGCATGAAAAACTTCTACACATGATGAACAAATTCAAATCTTGCGTAATGCATTTGATGATCGATTTTTAGATTTAAAAAAGTGCCAAACAAAAACTTATTCCTTTGCTTCTCCATTTTCTGTCGATATAAATCTAGTAGATGAGAGTATGCAGTTAACCTTAATTGATTTACCGAATTCTGATGTTATCAAAAATCAATTCAAAGAAAAATCGATATTAGAATTTTATAAAAAAAAAACTTACCCTAAGACTTTTCGTGCTTAAAGTAAAATGTAGCTGCATGTGCCACTTTCTTTGGCAGCACCGGCATTTGTCTCGCTTATGAATTTAAACAAATCAAAAATAAGAAATAGAATAGCAGATAAGAACCTTTCTTCTGTTCTACTTATTGCCATAAGAAATCTTAAGCCCGACGTAAAATCAATAACTTCAAATATTCAGTCCCAGACAACTCCTTAAATTTTACAAATTTTAAATACTAATTTTAAAAAAAAATTTTTAATTGTGTTAGTTTGCCACCTTTTAGCAGGAATCTTCTTTTGAACTAAAGTATTTTAATCATTCCGAAAGTGTTTGTGTTTCATCCATTTATCAACTGTATAATGTGTACATGAGTAAAATAAGTAAAGTAATTATTGTGATAAATGCGTATTATCATAAAACAGTGTTTACGCGTTAAAACATATTTGCTATCACTTAATACTTTGGCCCCCGATATGATCCTATTAAATTTGTTGGCCCCTCATCCTAAAAAGGTTGTGCACCTCTGCTTTACACTATGATACTGAAATTCATTGGGAATGGTATTTTTTCGTAATAAATATGTAAAATGAGAATTAGTGAATGTGTATTAACTTTTTTCTATGAAGCTTCACGATGGCTTTTCGCGACAAAGCTCGTGATTCTGAACCATGGTCAAGTGACGAGGACGACACATAAGCTGGCACACCACTCTCATAACTTCCACACAATGCCAACGTGAGAACTTTGCGCCACAACAAGACTCAATGGCATCAGTATTAGAACCTGCAGCTTGACGACGCAGGCCGCGAGTTCGTAACCATGACCATGACCACAAGGCAACCGAGATTATTAAATATATAAAATAAGATTAGGTTAAATTCAAAAAAGTATTGAATTTTTCTTAAAATAAATATTTTAATTAACAATTGATAGCATAGAGGGAATGCTTATTAATCTTCTCTTTTAAAGAATCTAGAATAAAATGATTTTATAGAGAAACTCAACACCCAAATGTAGCTAAATTAAAAATTGAAGTGGAAAATTTTCAGATAAAATAACAGGAATATTAATCGAGAAGATTTAATTCCTTTTCAAAATTTAAAAAAAAGTACTTGACAATAAAATTACATATTTAAGTGCAAAATGGTTATCTTTAAAACTTAACTATTTACGAATAACTGGTTCTTTACCATATATATTAAATTATATAAAAAAAATAAAACATCGCACAAATTTTAACGCTATTGACACATCATATCCCTTTTTTAAAAAAAAAATACAGGAATACATTAAAAATTATATTACAACATAATATATATTAAGAAAAAAAAATAACGAATAAGTTTATCCCCTCTTGCATATATTTAAGTTATAACTTTTTAAAACCGAATTTCTGAAAAGAAGGTATCACTATACTTTTATCTTAGTTAAACAATATATATCGTGAAGAAGTATTTAAATAAGATAATTTTTTTGAGTTGATTTGATTCAATTTAGAACAAGTTTTTTCCGACCTGGAATCGAAGCTAAAATCTTTAGTACTGCTGCCAGATATTTTTTTAAAACGTCCAGAAAAACTTCTGTTCCAATTAACTTCTGAAAAGTAGGTCAAAACCTTTTTGCTGGATTATTGCCATAATTGGAGGAAAATTCTAGACCTTTTTTCTGTTCGATTACCGTCACTGAGGATGAGATCCCCAGTACGCAGACGATTTTATTGCATAAATTTACGAAGATATCCAAACAGAATTAAAATATTGTGCAATGATTGATTTTTTTTACTCTCTAAAATAAAGATTTGGTAAAAGGTCCGTTCTATTAGTGTTGAAATAATTGCTCTTGGAATAATTTCATTAGTAGAAATTTTATTTCAAAAAGTGAGATATTTTAACAAAGAATAGAGAAAAGTGTGATATAAATTTATGGTGATGGTAAAAAAGATGGGTTAGAAAAGAAAAGGCAAATGAATCGTTCCATGAAACAAAATTATTTTGTTGGTTCTCCTTTTTCGTTGAAAACGCCCCCGCGACTTCGATTTTTCTTAGAAATTGTATAACAAATGTTAATTAGATTACGAGAAAATGCAATTAATCATTTCCGGAACTTTTACTTAGGATTCTAAAAATTAAAAAATTTTCTTCCAAGAATAGTTGGATAGAATTATACTTGTAAATTGAATTAACTATTGTATCACATACCTTTTCCTGTAAATTATTCATAATCAAAAAGAACTCAACTACGTTTTTGAGGGAAAAAAATTTTTTCGACAGAAAATGTTCTCACACACACACTCAAATTGTTCGTCCTTATTGAAAACTTCACTTTCCTATATTTTTTAAGAATTAAAATTTTTAATTCCAAGTATATATAAAGAACATTGTTGGGTTTAATCAAAGATCATTTCTTTGAATCTTTATAGCAAAGTTTCAAAAAAATAAAGATAATTATATTATATTTCCGAATATAAGTCGATCCGTGTATAAGTTGAGTATGTTTCTCCTCCAAAATTTACCCGAAATTCATCTAATGAGTATGTATTTATTATTATGGGATCATATACAATTAATAATTGGTGTGTGCCGGTTAGTAGCATTTTCAACTCCTGAAATAAAGATTATTTGTCGGCGAAATCCAAAATAGCTTTTTTGTTAATTTGTTGTTTTTTATGCCACCTGATCTCGACTGTGTCAGATCCAGGCACACGAAATTCATCATGACAAGAGGCTAGATGTTAGGATCATGATAGGGGCTTTCGTTAGCCATAGCCTTGAGCACCATGCAGGTGACAGTACGATTTACTCAGTTCCACTCTAATTTTGTAGGAGAATACCCTCGGGGGTCTTCTACCTCTCTTCCCTTTCCACCAACTTCACGAGAGGACGTCTATTTAGCATGCTGCAAATGCACTCTACAATTACAAACATACATGGCTTCTCCGGGATTTGAACTTAGGCCCTACGTCACTGTAGTCAGCGTCGCTAACCACTCTATCGGATGGACGACTTTTGTTAATTTGAATCCATTGATATGCTTACAGTTCAGTTAATGCTTCTGAAAATAGATATATATCCTTAAAGCAAGCTGTCTATTTCTGCTATAGTGTTAAAATTTCCAGTTATAAAAAAATTAGGTTATTAAAGTGATTACGACTCTCTCTCTCATTTTATATTCACTTCCCTTTAAAAAAATAATGTAGTAAAACTAAAGTTTTAAATTGATGTTATGAATTATGTCAAAACAATAAATTGCGATTCTGAAGGTATAGAGGCGTGTTCAGAAACTAAGTACCTACCGTCTTGTAAAAACTCGGATAAAAAATCTTTTTTCAAAAAAAAATTTATTTTTACATAAAAGAGCATGTCGGAAACCATCATTATTTAAGTATGTTTCATATATAGCCTCTTGAAAGAAAAACGATGCCAGTGAATAATTTGTGAAATCTCATTGCGCAGCAATCTTATTGTGAACCCTCTGTTTTCACTAATTTTCTTATTTTCTTTTTCAAACAGACCTTCATGGACAACAGAAAGCTGCCCACCCCATGCTTCGTCGTAAGCATTGACTTGCCCATCATTGAATTGTCAGATCCACTTTCTCACCATTCCATCACCCTTTAAATTTTTACCGTAAATCTCTACAAGTTGACGATGAATTTCAATTGGTTTAACATTCCTTGCGGCCAAAATACAGATCACAGAGGCAATCATTTTAAAAACTTTGAAAGTTCACTAACACAAATAAAATCACCAGAATTTGGCTATAATAGCGTCGATAAACTGACAATCAACCTGAGACACAAGTGTGAAAGTTTTGAACTGCAAAACTACCACTGCAGTTGCGGTAGAACGAAACGGTACTTAGTTTCCGGACAAGTTTACTATTAATTTCTATAATTTTGAGAGGTTTCAATAACACAACTTGGTAGTTCTAAAAAAACCATCAAAAAAAGAATGGAATAAAATCGTGTGGTAAAATAATTGTAAGAAAAGCTGTTTCTAGAAATTTTCCTGAAAGAAAGTTGAAAAGCACTCATTTATCTAGAGATAATTCTGGAGATGATTCTCTCTGTAGCGGGGCATAGCTACTACCTTATCATTCAAATCAATAATAAGGGGCTCCCAAGCTTCAGGAGCCCTAATATGTGTAGCATTCTGGCACTTTCAAATAAGTGTTTTATTTCTTTTACAAAAAAGGGCCTCCAAGGAATTTTGATGTAGGACCTACTCAAGACAAGCTACGCCAATACTCTTGGTATAATCTTTGGAGACCACAATAGTTTCCAAAGTATAGTACACAAAGAGATACTTGTGGGTACACCAAAAGATCACAATCACGAGTGTTTGATCGTGTATCACAAGAGAATGTAGCTCTCGCATTCGATATTATGTCTGATTTTACTAATACTTGAGAACTCATTATCATAAATGCATCGGTTTTAATGCATGCGAAGCTAAGCCTTTGACATGAAAGTACTTCTGAAGATTCAAGAAGAAACTGCTACATATTGCCCGCACTGAATTCTTATTTGAAACGTAAATTTTTGGTATTTATTTTAAATATATGTATTGTTTAAAATAAATAATATAAGTAATTTTATCTCTTATCTACACCTACATACTTGCATATACACTGCTGGCCATTAAAAATGGTACACCAGGAAAGCAATATAGGTCGATTTGTAGCCTACTGGAATTGCACTTTATCGCTTCTCAGTATTTCTGCTCACGTTGGTTAATATGTCTGGTCTACCTGCAGAATATGGAATAGATGGGTTCAGGATAGTCATACAGAACTACGTGCTGGATTTCAACAACCCACTGCCTCTAACAGCCGATAAGACAAGCATGCTACCCACATAACCTTAATGGATCATATAGTCACGTCTCGAGCCCTGATTCAAGAAATAAGATTGTTTGCAAATCATGAAGTATCTACACAAACAGTTCGTGGACGTTTGCAGGAGTATGAACTGTCAGCCTGGTGACCATGGCTTTGGCGATACATCAGAAGGTACGCCTTCAATGGTGTGATTAATACAGAACCTAAATGCAGAAATGGCATAATATCCTAATTTTAGACGAATTCAGGTTCTGTATAATGGTTGCATCCCCGTCTGGCGGGATAGTGGAGAATGCACATTATTGGCGTGCATTCGACATCGCCATACTGGCCCTTCACCAGAAGTGATAGTATTAGATGTTATTGGATACACATATCTATCACCTCTTGTTCACACAGCAGCCCTTACATTTTTAGTATAATAAAGTCAACGGACCAACCCTTTCTTCGACCCCAACGAAACGTAATGCACGCCAGCATGCTGTTGGCATTGTAAAGACCTTTTTTGATATAGAAAATGGCCGACTACTGCCTTAGCCAACGCGTTCTCCAGATCTATCACCAATAGAAGACGTCTGGTCAGAAGTTGCCGAGAAACTGGCTCGTCACCATATGCCAGTCACTACAGTCAACGAACTGTGGCGTCATGCTGAAGATGCATTAGGAATTGTATCTGTACATGCCATCCAATCTCTGTTTGACTTAATGCCCAGGCGTATAAGAGCTATTATTGCTGCCAGAGGTGGCTTTTATGGGTACGGATTTCTCAGGATCTATGCTTTCAAATTTCTTTAAAATTTAATCATTTATTATTTCCACTTTTATATATTTGTGCAATAAATACCAGTTTGTTAATAGTATTTCTTCTTGATGTAACAATTTTAATGGCCAGTAATGTATATGTTTATGTATATATGATGGAATACAACTTACAATTATTTATATATACAGTTGACTCTCGATAATTCGAAGTTGGAGGGACCAATGAAATTCTTCGAATTATCAAGAGGGTAGGATAAAACTCTCAAAATACACGAAGATAATTTTTTTCTAACACATTTAAATTTGAAACTATGTAACAAAACAACAATTGTACAAATATATAAAATTATTTTAAAGTATTTTTAGAAAGTGCATATTGTGTACAGTATTAATATTACACAGAAGTTAAGAGTCCTGTATTAAAAGAATACATTAATGTATTAAAAACTATTATTAAAAGAATACATACTGTACATAATTAATCTTTTTGGTCGAAAAGATCTGTTATCTTTAAAAATCGTTTTAATCTGTTGTCGATTCCCTCAGATACTGACCCCAAGCCATTGGTTCTTCAAGGCAGCGTCCAGCCCGGCCCATGCCACAAGTCACACAGATGAGCCATAAATCACGATGTCCCTCCGACGCAAAATACACTATCCCATGCATCTCTTCTTCACAATAGCGTGCCATCCTTTCTCATACATATGTAGCAAGGCCACGTATTAAATGAAATATATGGACGGCCGACAACAAGTGCGGCTGGTCTATTATCCCCTTGAAGAGGGAAAGCAATAAAAGTGTCTTTTTTTCTTGAGGGAAACACAAAGAAGGGATAGCAAACAGATAGTGATCAAAGGGGCTACGTTACAGGGGAGACACGCAGAGACAGTATAACACAAAACATGTAAGCACCAATTTGTTTGCTGCAGGACAGTACATGACAGTGATTGTTCGAATTTTCGAGAGCTACGTAAGATAACTTTAAACTATTACGTGCTGTAGTGTGGCCAGTCCCAGATTTTACTTCGAAATATTGAGTGTACCAAAACGTATTGTTTTAGTTCGAAATATCAAGAGTTTTTCTTGGGGGCTGAGCATATACTTCGAATTAGCGAGAGGTTCGTATTATCGAAGGTTTAAATTAGCGAGATTCAACTGTATATATATATATATATATAATATATATATAATATTATATATATATATAATATAATATATATAATATATATATATATATATATATATATAAATAAATAATCAAAAGAAGACTAATAAATCAAGCATCCTAAGATCAGACCGAAGAACAAGAACATGAACATGACAACCAAAAGAAATGTATCTAGCGGGAAAACTATTATGATTCTCGAGCTGTCACTGTTTAGGACAGTGAAACAGATTAAACATTGTTTTGTGAATCTCAACCTTCTCCTGCAGCAGAAATGTATATATATATATACTTAAGATACGCACACTCAAAAAATGTATAAATCGCTGATGTGCGACGCTCGTTTAAATATTGATATAAAACTCATTTAAACATCTATTTTAAAACAGAAAACGCACGGATGATATCCTTTGATACTTTACTAGATTGTCAATATACTTAATTGTATAAATAATATGTTTGTTTTGAATCATATTTTCGCTAAGTGCTTTTTATTTGAGTTTCCAATCTCTCTTCCTGTCCAAGAAATCCATTAAATGTTCTCGTCCATAAGTATTTTCCAATATGTACCTTTATAAATCAATATTTAACGAAGATCACAGACACATAATGAAGGGACATCGAACGATTATTAATCGAATGCGAGAAAATCGATATATCGAGGTAACGTGAAATTAAAGTAAAAATAGCAACGGGTGATGGACCGAGAAGGCCTTTGATAAAAGGACGCAGCACTTCCTCGGACATTCACATCACGTTGGTGCCAAAAAAAAAAAGTTATGCTGAATGAATTCACAAAGTGGAAGATAGCTAAACATAAATTAACCTGTTTTAAGCCTGCTGAAATTAATTGCTGGGGTCACGCCAAATCGTTAATAGAGTCGCGTGAGAAAATTTTGAGGTAAAAATGTCTAATAAGTGTCTAGTAAAAATATCTAAATTTATCATTTTAAGTAAATGATATTTTTAACGCAGTATACGTTTACTGGCTGATTTATAATATGAAATGTGTTAATTTTTGAATAATTTTGTCTGATAACATCTTTTGAGTTTGTCGCTACTGTTTGGGGAAGTAGTTGTTTACTGTATAAAAAGGAATTTGCATTTTTTTCGCTTGCAAATCGATTGATTCGAGCAAATACTTTTTCGACACGGAATGTAAATGAAATAAAAATTTAGCCCTCGTGTGTTACTTCAGAGTGTGATACTAATAATCCATCAATGAGTCAATGAACTAGGAAGACATATAAAAACATTTTTTTCGACTCGGAATGTAAATGTATAAGGAGCGTAGCACTCTCGTGTTGCCTTAAAGTATGGTGTTAATAATACACCAATGAATCAATAACTAGGAGTGAGTGACTGATTATTCAGACATCGCACTCTAAATCAACACAAGGGCTATTGGCGACGGACTTCGTAATTTTGAACCACAATCAAGTGACGAGGACGCGTCACCAGAGCTGGCACCCTTTCTCCAAACTTCCAAACTATTCCAATTGAAGGATTTTAAGCTATCCAAAAGATTTACATGCATCAGCCCCTCTACACGCAGGCTCTTCAGTGGCATTATAACTCGACATTCCCGGCAGAGACGTCTTAAGATTTTTTGAGTCGCTAGGTCCCCTATGCAAAAGTAGGCCCTACCTGAGATCTTTCAAAATAGACAGTATACAGCATGCATTGTCAAATACTCGTACAGACGGTAATTTAAAACAAATAATGATTTGTGAGAATGTGACTCACAATCTCACAAACTTAGGCACAAACTGGCTGAGCCGATGGCCGCATTTCGACTAAATGAGTTGAATAATTTTTTACGGTATTAGGACTAGACATGGACGAAAGTCATCTTATAATAATACAGATTTACCACTTTTACCAGTTGACATGGAATTTGAGATTCCCTGGGGAATATGAACGGGAATAATATTTGACCATTAAAATTATTCGGATCATAATCTTATTTAAAAAAATACGAGAACGATATGAGGCCCCTACCTAGGACAAGGTTCCGGGCCCGGGACTAATTGGCGCATGCTTTAAGACATCTCTGATCCCCGGCCACGTGTTTGTAGTCACAGAAAGTGCTAAAAATTCTACCTTAATTTCGGACAAAAATTCCTTTAATTAAGATTTTTTCAAACGTTCAAGATAAAAACTACGTCACTTGGCATCTCGACATTTTTTCACCCAATTTAATGGTAAATAATCGGCATTTGTTCAATTTCGATTGTTTGTTTTTTTGCCGCCAATGTTGTTCGCCAGCTGAGCATCCTCGCCAAGTTTCATGTAAACCTCCGCTAGTTGCTCTGTTCCAGAATTCTCTTCTGAACAGCGGGCTAGTAAGCACTGTCATGAAATAAAAGTTAAAAATGCATTCCAATCACCAAATTATTCTTTAAATAACAGAGAAATGCGTTCACTGAGACATTTTCTAAGCAAAATCAGTAATCATACACACATTTCGATAGAAAATAGCTTGTAAGTCCAATTTTTCTTTTCCAACCGAAAATTTTTTAAAATTGTGTTCCCAGATACCTTCACCTGATGAATGACAATTTCGAGTGTTAAATACTGAAAAGGCTGTACTCAGTCATATGCACCATTCAAAAATGACATAAAATGAAAATGGGATTTTTTTAATACTTTTGTATTTTTATAACTTATAAAGCAAATTCCTTAGACAAATAGTTTTTCACAATACATATTTTTATTCATATTTAAAAAATTTTAATTTAATAAGGATTAATATTATTCTATAGTATTAATATTAGTCTTATACTTCCGATGATGAGTCAGTTAAATTTAAACTGATAAAATGTTACAAAACTATGTATTCATTTTATCATGTGTAACTCCCGCGTTATCAAATTTCATGAATCAAAAGCAAGGATATAAGTGTTTATTTGAACACATTTCATTATATAAAAACACAATAACAAAAATTCCATAAAAAATATAAGAACCAAAAGAGATAGCGACTGTGTTTATCTTAAGCCTACACACTGACACAAGAAAGAAATGAAATGCAATAAAGTCGAGAATATGTTGTTCAACTTGAAAGAGAAATTAGTCTTCCTTTTTGCTCTGCTATCATTTGTTAAATATTTTTTATTGCTTTATTTTTAAGGTTGTTCAACATCTCTTTTGAGTTAAAGCGAAAATTCAGTGTATAACAGGTTTTCACGCACCTTTCCCTCAACTAGTCTCTAGGACTGCTTTATAAAATTGTTTGATACAAGAACCTCACCTTGTGAAGGAACTGGGATATAATTAGGAATTACTATTTAAATACAACTGTATTGAATGTAAGAGAGAAGATTTGTGTAGGATTACATGAGAATACCACGAAGAATCAATGCTTTTCAACAAAACGATAAGAGAAGGTTCTTAAGTTATTTAATAGGCTACGATCGAGATTGACTTAGAAAAGGTTCTTTTTAAAAAATTTTGAAGATAGTAGTGTAACGGATCCATATATCCGCGTTTTTCCTAATAATCCTCTTGGGGAAATTCTTTCTTTTTTCATTTTATTCAATTGAAAACTTCCTCCCGAAGAAGAAGACACAATCTATGTAATTTATGTCGTGTATTTAAGTATTAGCTTTCGGGTTCGACGAGAGAGAGAGGTTAGAAGCTAAAGGATAGATGTGAGGATTAACGTAAGGTAATAGAAAGCTAGACGAAAGTGTTCAGTAGATTATCTGCTTAATATTTGTGATTGACTATTTGTCAACTAGATAATTGAATCGGATTAGCGTTGACTTAAAGTAAATTATTAAATTTACTTATATCGTCTTCCTCGCTCTTGCTCCCTTAATTAGTTTTCGGTGCATTTTTTTAATCTTGGGTTGTTCAAGTTTATTAGATTGCTGAGACTTGTAAACAAATTGTATTAGTTTTGACCATGACTAAACTTCCTTCTAACTTTCGTACACTTATGGTTATGGTAGTCCAATCTTCACAGTAAAGCATCCTTTAAACGTAGATGAGTTAAGGCTTCATTTAAAAATAAGTAATTATATAGGGTGCAAATGAAAGTTCCTTTAAGCTGAAAATACTTCCAGACAGAGAGAGCTACAGCTATGCGAATGAGTTCACGGTATAGTAAAGCGACTATGCCCTACCTAATTCAAAAAACAGCAGTGTCCCTAATGTCAGAATTTGGAAAAAAAATTGTCATTAGATCGAAATTTGGCATTGCAAATCGAAAATAAAAAGATGAACAAAATTTTCAATTAGAAAGTTTTAGAGTATCATTTAATTAGAACGAAATGACATTTGGTTCATTTGAATAAGATAAATATCCTCAAGTATACCTAAACATGATCAGACTTTTGTCCAACTAAGGATTTTGTCCGATATAGTTTAGTCGGATGAGGCACTGTTTCAAAGAACAAGATTACTTAACCGACACAAAGTCCACTACTGGTGTTGGAAAATTCCTCGACGGGAATATCCACCTTACATCAAGAACGCTGGTTCATTAACATGCAGTATATGGATGGATCATTTGCTGAGACGTGTGTTCGAAAAAGACATATTAAACGGACAGAGGTGCCTGTAACTATTACAGGACACCATACCTGACTTTGTAGATGATATTCCCCTGTCCGCATTACTGTCAATGTGGTTCTAATATGAAGTGCCCCTGCACACCCGACAAATGTAATGGAAAGCTTTTTGAAAGGTTGTTTTGGACAACAAATAATCGAGTAAGGTGTTAGTGTTGAATGGCCTCTACGATTACTGGACATCACTCCATTGGATTTCTCTGTGTGGGGCTACTTAAAAAATCAGGTTTATGGAACCTGATATACAAGTTTGCTTGACCTAATAACAGGTACTTGTAATAGCGTGGCATCTTCCACCTTAATAAATGGGCATGCAGAATTACTCTCCCGAATAAATGAATCGGGTCAAATGTGAATCGGGAACAACACAATGGAGAAATCTTCGAACATACTCGACATATACTTGTTATCACTTTATGTGTGAAAGTTTGCCTTTGCTTATTTGTGGGTGTTGACATCAAACTGTTGTGACGTAAATACGTATTTAATGCAACAAAATTGTGAATATTTCTTCTCCCCCCCCCCTCTCTAGGGCTATTCCATTAAAACGTTAACACAAAATAGAGTGCATTGATTTTGGACATTTTTGAGTATACGAGACATAAATTTACCTTATGTGTGTGAACCAAATGTCGTTTTGTAGTAATTAATTGATGTTTTAACTTTTCTAACTGGAAATTATGCTCTATCTATTTTCGTTTTCGATTTGCAAGGCCTATATTCCAAATTTCGCCACTAGAAGCGCTACTGTCGTTTCTCTCCGTTCGTAAGTATTTTCAGGATAAAGGAACTTTCCTATTCAGTGTGTGTGTGTGTAACATACTTATTTAAATAAAAAAATTTAACATTTTTCCAAAAACATTTCCTTTTGAACGTTTATCCAATATAACTACAGTAAAATCCCCCCCCCTTGTATCTGATGTAATACTTAACAATATCACATTATATTTACCACTGGATCATGACAGCTGAGTAAAAAGTTTCTATTTTTACTCACCCTCTCAAATGTCCTTTTCTTTTACTGCTAACATTATAGTAGCTAACACTTATTTTTTCTGATTTTGAAAAAGTATATAAATGTATAGTTTTTTTTTATAATTAGTGTCAATTGAATTAGAATGTACGTATAAATTTGCCTTAAGAATATTACAAAAAATAATTATTTGAATGTAATTTTGGGCAGAAAAGGGAGGAAAAAAGAAATATTTAAATTATTCATTTATCAAAAATGTTTCTATAATAATAATATTTCGCCTGTATATAGCTAGAACTTTTATACAGGGCATAAAAGGGGGGGGGGACAGGGCATATATATTACAGGGCATATATATTTTATACAGGGCATATATTTTTTTATAATTAGTGTCAATTGAATTAGAATGTACGTATAAATTTGCCTTAAGAATATTACAAAAAATAATTATTTGAATGTAATTTTGGGCAGAAAAGGGAGGAAAAAAGAAATATTTAAATTATTCATTTATCAAAAATGTTTCTATAATAATAATATTTTGCCTGTATATAGCTAGAACTTTTATACAGGGCATAAAAGGGGGGACAGGCATATATATTACAGGGCATATATATTTTATACAGGGCATATATTTTTTTATAATTAGTGTCAATTGAATTAGAATGTACGTATAAATTTGCCTTAAGAATATTACAAAAAATAATTATTTGAATGTAATTTTGGGCAGAAAAGGGAGGAAAAAAGAAATATTTAAATTATTCATTTATCAAAAATGTTTCTATAATAATAATATTTTGCCTGTATATAGCTAGAACTTTTATACAGGGGTTGAACTTAGAGTTTTGAAAAATTCACATTATTTTTAGCTTTACGATAATTTAAAATATAGCCGATCCTTTTTGTTAAAATTTATCGACTCTGATGTATTAAAATATGAATAAATTCCCTCCTAAATTATGTACCGTAAAATCTGACGTATAACGCGCACTTTTAACACAAAAAATAAGATCGAAACCTACGGGCGCGCGTTATACGTCGGATATAAAAATGATAGCTTTAAAAATAAAAAAGATGAGCCTAAAAAAGAAATTAGACTTCTATATAAATCGGAATACTGTTTATTTAAAAGAAATTACATACATTATGAAAAAGGATTATAGCTCTCTAGGAGTATACTATTTTTTTCAAAATCCTGGGGTAATGCCTCGAATAAATGACTTCAATACATAAGAGCATTGCGCTCGTAACTTTTAGGTTCCTTCGCAAGAAAGAGGCTGCGCGAATATACGTAAAAACTAAATATTGCAGCTTGAAAGTATAGGTACGCGTTATACGCCGGATTCTACGATAATTCGAAAATGCTAGTTCATTCTCTGTACAATAAGCTTAGCAGCAAAATATTATTATTATAGAAGCCTTTTCATAAAAAGAGAATGTTTTGAAAAAATGTTATTCTTTCTTCATTTTTTACCATAAAATGCATTTAAATAATTTTTTTAATAATAAATTCTGATTTTAATAATAATTTTTTTTCTTAAAACGGTTTATCATGTATATTCTACTTCAACTGTCACTAAATAGAAAAAATTATTCATTTATACGCTTTTTTGAAAATAACGGTGTAACAGGTCTATTCGTGTTCTTACTAATAGTCCTCTTGGGGGAAAATGGGTCTTTAAAATTTATTTTATTGAAAACTTTCCTCCGAAGAAAATGTGATTATGTAAATTAAGACTTGTATATAAAGATTAAACTTTCAAGTTAAGGGAGAGGAAGATCAGACTGCTAACGGATAGCAGGGAGCTAGGCAAGAGAGCTTCGTTACTTAATTGATTAATATGTTAAGATTGGCGATTTGGCCAATTAAGCGTTAAATTTGGATTTTGAACGAATTGAATAAGATGTATTGCCTAGACGTAAGAGATCCAATTTACTGTTAATTCTCTTAGTATTTTTTCTCCCCCTCAATTGCTTCACATATTTAGTAATTGGTGCATTACTTAGATGGAGTTGTTGAATTTGTGTCGTAATTGAGAATTTTTAATAAATAGAATTTGTATTGACTATGGCTAATCTTCCTTCCGACCCTTTCACACTACAGGATGACACGGGCAATCCCTTACAACGGTTCTGAACGTAGTGAGTCACCTTAATATTATTTAAACTAAGGTTTCAGGTTTATTGTATGTGGTAATACCTTACAAGCACAGATCTCCTGTCAGCATTGAATGAATGTGGGGAAAAAAGCTTTAAAAAATAATAGTATTTCTTTTTAACCAATAAAAGTTTATAAATGATAATTGATTTATGTAAAATGAATGCTTGGATTATTTTTTTAGCTATACTTTTTTGTGTGGTTGTAATAATACTTCAACGTTAGAGAATCTCTCCCAACGTCAAAAGAAAAGAGAGAGAAAAGAAAAATCTAGATATTTTCTTATTTTCCCTGCATATCTAACCTCTTTTATCACATCTGAAT
The DNA here is from genome assembly GCA_019973975.1 of Trichonephila clavata. NCBI lineage: Eukaryota > Metazoa > Arthropoda > Arachnida > Araneae > Nephilidae > Trichonephila > Trichonephila clavata. Next base: position 228,211 of record BMAO01006384.1, on the reverse strand, counting down.
CGTTATGGTAACTTATGCAATGTATCGTACACATTTCGGATATCTCCCGATTTTAGATATCGTTTCGATGACTTTTCAACAAAAATTAATTTGATTTAAATGTTCGACATCTCATGGAAAGTTCTTCTCTCCATCTCGGTTTCTCTTTCGAAACGAAAAAGAATATTCTTGGAAACATTATTATTTATTTTATAATTTTTTGGAGATCATTTCAAGGCTTTCATTTTCTGAATAGAAAAACAGAAACAAATTTTAGGCAAGTTAGGAGGAGTTAGGGTTTATTAACGTCGCACTGTAAAACAACACGAGGGCTATTGGCGACGGACGACCTCGTAACTTTGAACCTCGGTCAAGCGACGAGGAGGACACCTGATCTAGTACCCTCCTCTCCTGACCTCCACACCACACCAACAGGAAGACTTTGAGTGTCGACAGATTTAAAGTGCATTGGCTTTTCTACACGGCGGGTCTTCAGTGGCGAATGAGTGAGGGAGTGAATATTAACTTCGCACTATTCAGCTACACGAGGGCTTTTGGTGAGGGACCTCGTAGTTCTGAACCATGGTCAAGTGACGTGGACGACACCTGAGCTGGCACTCCTCTCTCCAAACCACCACACCACACCAACGGGAGGACGTTTGAGCTCTCGACAGATTTAACGTGCATCGCGCCCCAACACAGCGGGTCTTCAGTGGTGCTGGGCTCAAACTCATGACAAGCTAGACACGGGTCCGTAACCTTGACCACTAGGCTACTGCTGTCACGGGTCTTCAGTGGCACTAGGGATCGGACTCATGACACGCCGGTAATGAGATCGTGACCATAACCACTAGGCTACTGCGGCCTCCAAGTTAGGTTAGGAATGTTTGAAATAGAATAAAGACACAGATTCTTTCCAACTGTAGTATGAATACTCTTGGGAGTACGTGGGAGACTTTCAAAAGTATGTAGAAATTACACCAAAAAAAATTAAAAGATTCATAAAAAAATCCTTTATTTATAATTAATAATAAATCCTGTAGGTGTGGCATCAAATCTTAGTTTCCCATCCGGAAAAACGGAGCACATTTTTAATGAACAAATATATGAAGCTAGAAAGAAGTGGTTTGGTTTGGTTATCATATGTAGGCTATTCTAATGCGGATGAGGGGATTATTTTCCTGCTTGTAGAAGCTGTCAGTCGCCATTAGACTGCCGTTAAGTAAGAAAATATAAATACGAGCCTTTGGATTTCTTTTTTTCTTTTTTTTTGACAAAATAACAGAAAAATTTAACATAATATTGCTGCAAAAAGATTTAATTTTGTTGAATTATTGATTAATTTGATTTTATTAGTTTTTATTAAATATGCCAGCTCCGTACTTAAGACAGAATCATTGAGAAAAGCGTGTGACAGCCTTAGAGGATTAATATTGTCATACATTTGAATACGTTTTTCAAAAATTAAAAAATTGGACATTTTAACATAACTTACACAAGTAAAGCTACATTAAGGTTATACTATAAAGTAACGCGCGAGGACTACTATTAACGGAACTCGTAATTATAAACCCTGGTCAAGTGACGAGGATGATATCTTAGCCGGAACCCCTCTACAAGGAGGGTTTTCAACGGTACCAGGACTTGAACCCGTGACACTCTGGCCTAGAGTTCAAGGCCATAGACACTAGGCTACTGTAGTGACACATACGGGGAATTTTAAAAAATTAACTCACTTTATAATTGTCTGTACAGCTATCGAGTCATTAACATTTTAATCTATGTGGTTTATTACAAAAATGTATTCAACTACATTCCCCTTCATATATATACTATGTTGTTAGAAAAATGATTAATTTTTAATTAAAAAACTTTTATCTTTTATAAATAGAGAAAACATGCCATTTTTTCCCCTTAGTAATTCTTGCGGAAGATAAAATCTGTCGTGTAATATCATGCGAAAGTTCCGGAAATCCGTAGAGAATTTTATTTTAGAAGTACGTGTATTTTCTCCGTAAAAAAAATCGATAGTTGGGCACGTGCCTCGTACAATTTCAACTCTAGTTTCGTAGTCCGGTTGCAATACTATGCAATAACACATTGTTTCATTTCTGCTTCGCCGCATACAGTACATTGTCCCGTTCCAGAATAGACTTCCCGGAGACACCTTTTATGTTACAACCTTTACGGTACTTTGTTTAATGAAAAAATAATTTAGTTTTCGCTTGCGTCACACATGATTTTTTTTAAATTTAAATAATACTTCATTTAGTGAATTGCGAAATAAATGTGTTACTTTAGAACTAATATTCAATTTTCGCAAAAATTTATTTTTTCTTTAAAAAAAGAATTCATTATTTTATTTATAAAAGGAAATGCATCAGTCAATATTTTTTCCGTCGCACTCTCAAGCAACATAAGGGCTGTTCGGGATTGACCTTGTAATTTTGAACCACGGTCAAGAAGTGACGGCACCCGAGCTAACATCTCCTTCCCTAAATTTCTCACCACCTCAACGTGAGGACTTTGAAACACGACATATTTAACGTGCACACTACACGGGGGTTTTCCATGACGACGGGGGTCACGGTAGCCTTGTGGTCAATAATATAGAGTGATTTCTAAATTTGTCCAAGCTCAGGTGTCCTCCTCATTACTACCAAAATTACTTACGTGGTTCAAAATTACGCGGTCAGTCACCATTAGCCCTCGTGTTGTTTCAAAATGTAACGTAAATGAAAATCAAAACAAATTTTAAGAATTAAAAGGGGGCTGTGTAAAGGAAAAACAATAGCTGACATTCTTCCAAAACAGGAAAAATCGCTTCGAATTTTTCTGCATTTTTGTATTATACATAAGCATTTGAGAATTGGTGTTATACTTATGACATCCGTGAAATGTTTTTCTTTTTTTTTTGTCTTTGTTCAGCTCGATTCGTCTACTACGTCATCATAAACTCAAGATATAATCCTATTTAAAAACTTTAACTCAGTCTTATTTTCAAATCTAAAAGAACACTAATGAATCCCTGATATAATAAACGGTGAAGTGAGGATTTCATAGCATTTGCTTAAGGTTTCCGTTTGCCGGGCATTTTGAGTTTGTGGATGCAGTATAAATTGTATTCGAGTGAGTGAATATTATACCGTCGCACACTATTCAGCTACACGAGGGGTTTTGGCGAATGTCCTCGTAATTTTAAACCATGGTCAAGTGACGAGGATGACACCCGAGGTGACACTCCCTCTCCTAACTTCCCCACCTCAAGCCCTAGACCTTAACGATTTGGCTCCATTGGCCTAATGATGAATTCGAAGCATAATACATTAACATAACTGCTTTTTATTTTTGTATACATGTTTTTCGCATTTTCTTACGCAATGTCTTAATTTATTAATAGTGCTGCTTTTTTATTATAAAGTAGGAAAAATTTTTTAAAAATATGCTGACGAATCTCTTTCATTTGTATATTTTTGAATTCGCAAAAGTAATTCTGTACAATAAAATAAATCAGTAAATAACGTAATAAAAAAAACACGGGGGAAAATTTTTTGAAGTTATATAATTTTTCTGTTTCGCGACATTTGAAAACAGTTTTTGGTAATACATCCGCTATTAGTTGGTTTTAGTGTTGTTTATATTTTAAGGAACTAACTCAGAACAGATTTCAAAACTAAAACCTACTAATGCGCAATGAGGTGATCACTGCGCACTAATTTCGGCTAAATCAATCACCATTAAGAGTAACGCAATCGTGTCCAAGACGAAGGCATAAAATTTTCGATAGATGAAAACTGCTTGACTGTTGTTTTCAAAACAAATTCTACAGCAAGCGCGCACACACGTTTTTTCACCACATTTGACGTAATCGAGTAACTTATAAAATAAAAGATGTTGACAATACAGAGAGAAAATTATAGTCGCTCTTACAAACAATATTTCTTCAATAAATTAGTTCCGATATACTTATCATTCGCATTAAAATTCACATATTAGCCCTTACCTGCCCGCTTCGTTGAGTATTTCAGGAGATATTGCGTGTGTGTGATTATCTATATATTGAATGACCATGTATTATTTTTAAGTTATTGATATCTATGTTCTAGTACTAAGCTTTCCGTTGCATTGAATAACATATTTATACCTCTGGCTTCTTGATTAAAAAGAACACGACTTGAATTTCTCAAAAGGAAAAATAATTATCTTTAATGCCCCGTACCCTTCCCTCTCCTCGGAATTGATTTCAGATTTCCGTAGAATCCCTACCCAACAAAAGAAACAAACTTGCTTAATTTCAGGGGCGTGTGTTTTAATAGTTCAAAAGCGAGATTTTTAAAATCTATAACACCCCCCTACTTTTTCCCTTTTTGGGAGTCAATCTCCGCAAAACTAGTTTTTAGTGAATCTGTACTCAACAAAACAAACATGCTTGTCAAATTTCTAGTCTGTATGTTTCATAGTTCAAAAACGGGAATTTTTGTCCACAAAGGCCATCCCCCCTCCAATTAGCTCGGGTATTGATTTCCACAAAAGACGATCATATCCGATCTCTACTCAACAAAAGAAACATACTTGCCAAATTTCAAGTTTGTTGGTCTATTGGCTCGCGATATATAGTAATGAGTGTCGCTTTCACCTGTATAAGTCTTAGATCGACAGACATTTAATTACGAATATCTTTTTAAATCAAGAATCCATTTCCACAAAACACATTATTCTTCACAATACATGAATTTTTACAGTAACGGTGATTTCAAAATTTATGAATGAAGGTCTTAATAGCCACGTGATCGTGGTCACGAACCTGTAACCAGCTTTATCTAGTCGTAGGTTTGAAGCCTAGTACCACTGAACACCCGCCTTCTAAATGGTCTGATAAACCTAAAATCTGTCGGGTGCTTAAGCCCTTCTGTTTGTGGGGTCCGAAAGTTTGGAGAGAGAAGTGCCAGCTTAGGAATTGTCCTTGTCACTTAACCATGATTTACAATCGCCTACAGTGCTCGTATTTCTTCAGAGTGCGGTGTTATTAAACGCTCATTCACTCACTTGAAACCTAAAGCTCCTAAATAACTGCCGTGTAGATGATACTGAGCTGCAGGGTACAAAAATCTGTGGAGGCTTAAAGTTCTCACGTTGGCTTGGTGTGGAAGGTAGGAGAGAGGATTCCTGTTTAGATGTCATTCCCTTCACTTGATCAAAAATTATGAAGTCCGTTGCCAATATCTTACTTTTGGAGAACAACGTAAATTGAAAAATCGCAATATCAATTAAACTAATTAGCATGTTTAGCCTGTTTTATGAAGTCATATAGGAAACAATTGCTTCCATATGCTTTTCGCTAGTTCACAAACACAAAGAAGAAGCTGTTATTCATTTCAAGTGTGATATGCACTTGCTAAAGAGAAGAAAATTTTAAAGAGTCAAGTAATGCAAGGTGTGACACAAAAAAACGAGACTAAGTATGTAGATCGAAAAAGAGTGGAGTTGGCAACAACTGTGTTGGGGACGTCATCCCACACGCCTCCTCTATCCATGTGGTCAGTTTCGTCTTAATTGATCTTGCCAGTAGGGAGTACTGTGTCATTGAATGAACACATGCAGCCGCATTCTCCCGGGAAAATGTCGATTCAACATCTAGCTTCTTGGGATACTTAAAAAATCGCACACATCCACTAAAACATTTCAAATACTAACCGATGCTTGTGGAGATGAAACTTTGTCTAGTGCACATGTGTTTGAATGGTATAGGAAATTTTCAGGGGGATAGGTCAGTGCGGAAGATGATGCTAGGCCCCCGAAGTCAGCGATTACAGATCAAGACATAGCCAAAATTCGTGATAGGAGTGAATCCTCACTTACATCAGTGGTGAGTCTGTTAATCAACACCACCACATTGAAGTACTCAACACACTTCGTGAAAAAGTTAGGAAAAAAGGCCAGAATTGGAAGTGATGGATTGCTGTTGCACCAAGACAATGCATCAACTCACATGGTCCTATCTGTCAAGCAGTTTCTGACCAGAAAAAACATTGCTATGATGGAGCATCCACCTTATTCATCTGATTCGGCCCCCCATAAGACATTTTTTTAAAAATTTCCTACAGTTAAATCTTGCTGAAGGGAACCCATTTTACCTCAGTTGAAGAAGTTCAGGCAAAAACGAAAAATCTCCTAAAGGGGCTTTCAAAACCCTCGTTCCAGAATTGTTACCAGCAATGGCAGCACCGAATGCAGAAGCGTGTGAATGCTGAAGGGAACTACTTTGAAGCTGATATTGTCACGGAAAACTGATCCTGTAAGTACAATGATTTATATGACCAGTCTCGTTTTTCTTGTGCCACACCTCGTCTATCAGTTAAAATAAATACTGAGTTAATTCGACTCACAAGGCGATTGGCGACGAACTTAAAGAGGCGAAGAAGAAACTCAAGTTGATGCCTCCCTCTGTTAATTGTGGCGACGGTAGCCTAGTGGTCAAGGTAACGAACTCATGGTCGCCATGTCATGTGTTCGAGCATAGTGCTGGTGAAAACCCGCTGTGCAGAGGGTCCAATGCACGTTAAATATGTCGAGGCTCAAACGTCTTCCCATTGGTGTGGTGTCGAAGTTAGAAGAGAGGGTTCCACCCCAGGTGTCAAAATGTTGACCATGGTTCAAAATGATGAGGTCCGTCGCCAAAAGCTCTCGAGTAGCTGAATAGGGCGATATAATATTCACTCACAAACTCACTTTTAATTTCGATACCTCAAGAGGATTTTAAGATAATTTTTCCTTTGAAATGCAGCAACCCTCGCTATTCTCATCTATAGGCATTTATGGAGTTAGGACTCGAACTTAAGAATCGATTTGAACCACGTCGACGTGATCATGACCAAACTTCTCTTGACGCTGCAGGTCTTATCAACAAATGATAATGCCATAATTACTTAATAATATTTTGAATTACGATAAGAAATTGAATAAAGAGGGATCCATCTTCAAATATTCCAATGGATAGCAACATCTCTTAAGCAAGTAATATCCTTCAAAATCTGAAGAATGTTTACAAAGTCGAAATATTTACGCATTAACTCTAATTTGACATCGGATGATTATTCATCCTCGACTTTTATCAGATAACGCGTTATTGACAAGTGGAAGCTTCAATTTTCTTGAAGGAGGAAATATTTTCTTAATGATTTTCTTCCTCACACCGGTTTAAACCGTCTTGAAAATTTGGCATTTTTTTTCCATTTACGCACTTCATTAATTTCTGTACAATTTAATTTTTTTGCTATATACCTGCTGGTAAAAAAGTAGTACATAATATGATATATTGAATTAGAAGGCTGAAGGGTGTTTTTATTTTACATTTGTAAATACACGTAATGCTTATTAAAATAGGAAATATCCTTTTAAGAAAACAATATTTCATTTTTCGTGAGAAAATCATATATGCAAAAGATATTAGAATTTGATTTGATTTTAATTTACTTCGCATTGTGAATAAACACGAGAACTATTAGCAATGGACCTGGAATTTTGAACCACGGTCAAGGGACGAGGACGACACCTGAACTGAAATCCCCTTCTCCAAACTACCACACACTTTGAATCTTAACATATTTGGTGTGCATAAGCTCCTATGCATGCAATACCTGTAGATAAACTTAGTATTTCAGTATTATTCCTTATAAATTTTTGCAAGAACAGATTATTTATATAAATTGACCTATACTGTCATATATTTCTATTGCTTAGTTTTAGATTAGATTTACGGCAATTTAGTATATATCACTAATGGTTATAAATTTTATAAACGTATATATGTTACCGTTAAAGTGTGAAATCCGTTATTTCACAGAATAACTAGGTATTTCATGAAATAACTAGACAAGTCAGTTAAAGTATATAAAATGAAATTGAACTCTATGATTTAACTAGGCATTCTGCAGAACAACGATTACTTCATCGTTAAAGTATGAAGTACGGCACTCGAAAATTCTTTGAGTCGACTCTAGCTGCATTTAATCAGTTTTGAACTGTAATGCAAAGTGTTATCACAGCAATCCTTGTTCTGTTAAATAATGAGAAATAAAAAATAAAGGTAGGGGAGACCGGGGCAAGATTACAACGTTAACAGTTTTTTATTGTTTATTAATTTATTTTTAAGGGTAGTAAAATCAATTTTACATGAACTGTTAGAGTAGTCCTTTGTAGTATTAAAATATATTACCATTTAATTTTTCCAATAAAAGAAGTTAAGGATTATTTTATTTTTTCATAACCTTAACAAATCGTCATCTTGCCCCAATACTGGGGCAAGATGACTTTTGCCTTAGGGCAAGATGGTGACACTGAAAAAGGTTAAACATATTTTATCTTTTGAATGTGTTACATGGTTTAACAAATGACAACTGTGTTTTTACATCTTACAAAGTATCGAACTAAGCGTAATGCATTGTAACGTGATGTTGAAGTGTTTAGTTGTGTACCTAACAATAGTTACAAATAAAAATATCATTTTTATAATTGGAACATTCCTCATGCCAACACTTTTGGCATTTACAGCACTGGATCCATTCTTCTGTTGGAGGGTTCCTCTTCACAAGCAGGACATCTTATAACACCGTCCTTTGAAGTTCATACAACTGGAATGTTTGGCCTGAATTTTATAGACTTAGGCCTATAGAAACTGTTTGAGTTTTTTTTACTCCCTTTTTAGCGCTTCGCGATCTTTTTTTCTTTCTCTTTTTTTTTAAAAAAAACTACCTGTTCTTCCTTTTCTTTTCCCTTTGTTCTAACATTTCTTTGATGGGTGAGCTTGTAAGAATGCCAGAGAGAGAGAGAGAAGAGAGAGAGAGCTCGGTTTTTTTCTTTTTCTTTTTTTCCCTCATATTATGTTGTTTTAGGCAATGGTTTGAAATAAATAAATTAAAAGTAAAAAACTTTTTTTAAAAACAAGCTTTTATTTAATTGCGCTAAAAAGAATAAAATAAATTTTTCTTTAAAACTTTTTTTTACTATCAACTTATAACGTCATTACACAATTTATATGGTATAAAAGCTCGTCGCGAGATTAAAGTACTCTTATTTACTTAGTTTGAAATTTTTTAAAATTAAAACCAATCAGATCAAGTTTTGTAATTTACTTGTTTATCTGCAGAGGTAAATCTCACGACAAGCTTTTATATCGTATAAATTGGGAAATAACGTTATAAGTTGATAGTAAAAAAAGTTTTAAAGAAAAATTTATTTTATTCTTTTTAGCGCGGTTAAATAAAAGCTTGTTTTTAAAAAAGTTTTTTTATTTTTAATTTCTATTTAACTTTTTAGTTATCCCTGGACTAGTTACTCAGTCTATTCATCTTATTCAAAGCACCATTGTTGCTAGGCGTTTGCCGGCTATTTTCGAGCAGTCTAGCTAAATGAATTCTCGCAAAAAGTGTACTTGTTGAAGGCTTCTTTGGTGAATCGGAATCAGCATTTGCCATAAGTTCTGGTTTTTCTGGAGGGTTTATATGTTGGTTTTCTATTACTAGGGTCTGAGGATTAGCACTGTTATTCTCAGTTTCATCGCCAACAGCAGCATGGTTAGTAGTTTTTACCGCAGCATAGTCATGTTCGCTAAACACAAGAGGACTCTGAGGCTCAATCCCATATTCTTTAAACTCTTTCAACGGCATTTCCAACTGTAGCTGTTTTGAAGTAAGTGATGCTCAAAACCTCACCAATATTTTGGTCTGTGATAGTTTGTTCTGGATGAGGGACCATAAAGTTGTCACATACTTGGCTATAGTGCGTTTTTAACTGGTCGAAAAATGACACAACAAGGGGCTGGAGACGATGCGATGTGTGCGACGGCAACCCAACCATGATGATGTTTTTCGCTCTGCAATATAAGATAGCCTGCAAAGTTATATGAGTTTCGTGATTGTCAAAATCAACAGATTAGGAGATTCTTTGCTTGGTTTCCCATGAAGATAAAAATGCTTCAAAAAAAAAAAGTGCCCTCATTGTCCCAGCCCTTATTACTACAGTTCCTGGAGGGGTTCTTTCTACAAGTTCAGGAAGCATTCGTTTTCTCGCAAAAAATCAGAATCAGAAAAGGTGGCAGATAAAAGCCAGTAGCTCTAAAGCAACAAATTATTGTTACATTCCTTCCTCTTTACGGGGCTTAGCGGATGGCAAAAATGTCCTCCTCTGGTCACCCCCTTTCGAATGAAACCTTTCCCGATCCAATGCACCCCTTAGCCCCAGAAGAGATGGAAGCGCAAGGTCGCGCGGACATACACACAGACAAACAAGTGTTGACAGGATTTAATGGAATGGACAACAATAGTTAGCTTAATAAATTCCGAAACACCGTCATCTTGCCCCAGACTGTCTGTTTAAAAATATTCGTTCTCATTACCATGAAGGAAGGCAATTAATTGACAATTATTCATGGTAATAGGTAGTATTTAAACCAAGTTACTCATAAATATTAAAGAGAAACGTTATATCTTACCTGTATCTGTAGCATAGCTTATTTACACATGTATAAAAGTTATATCGGGGCATCAAAAAACAATCAAAGCTTCACAACTAACACAAAAAAGGCGATTTCAGCGTGTTTATACTATTGTTTAACGAAAGGCCAAAAGGAGAGCTAGCAGTGTTTATTTGATGCTGCTACCTAGTGGAATACGGAAAAATTAAGACACTCGTCATCTTGCCCCGGTCTCCCCTATATCATAAAATTTAAATTAATATTCTCTTACAGTTTTGTTTGAAGAAGTTTACGTAGCCGAGGTAGCCTAGTGGCTAAGTTATCGGATCGTGGCTGGCATGTTACGAGTTCGAGCCCAGTACCACTAAAGACCCGCCGAGTAGGAGAGCGATGCACGTTAAATCTATCGGAAGCTCAAACGTCTACCCGTTGGTATGATGTGATAGTTAGGAGAGGAAGGCCGTCCTCGTCACTTGACCATGGTTCAAAATTACGAGGTCCGTCGCCAAAAGCCCTCGTGTAGCTGAATAGTGCGATGTTAATATTCACTCACTCACTGGAAAAAGTTTACAGAATCTTTTTATGAAGCAACAGTTTTTATTTCAGGCATGTGTGTGTTTTTTGATAATTAAATATAACTCTCTATATATATTATTCTGCAACATTCTTTTTTTTTTCATTTTTATTTAACCAATGTTAGCGGTATGAGCAATAGTAAATTATATCACACACATATCTGCTTTTCTTTTTCATTTTTTTTCAATTAATCGTCTGCAATGGACAAATTCTACTTTGTAAACAATAACATTGAGTGGAGCCCTCACTTACTTCCGGTGTAATGTTAATCTATGGAAATACATCGAAATTCAACTGAGTTTTTCAAACTTTTAATGCAAGTTTTTGAAACTTTTTTTGCACTATATGGATAGAAGATGATCTGTAGATTTCAGATTCAGGATTTTATAGTATTTATTTCAGTATTTTTTCTAAAATATACCTTGCTAATTTTTTTTAGCTCAAAGCAATGGCGATTTTGTATTAACCGGAAGCAGAAAAGGGTACTAATGACCGTAGCGCCCACATAGTAAGCTTTACGGTAGAACCATAGGGATAAAATATATTTTTCGAGAGATTTTAGCAATTTATGATCAATCAATTCATAAAATAACTTTGAAATTTTTTTTCCCTTTAACGCTCCATAATTTGTTATTTCATAGAAGCATTAAATTTTTCATCTATTTTATACTTTAACTGATTTGTTTAGGTATTTCAGGAAATACTTAGTTATTCTATGAAATAACGGAATTATACGCTTTAACGGTAACGTATATACTAGCCGTGCGCGTTAACCACCAGCTTCGCTGGGTATTTTATGTTGGAGGACTATAAATTGTTTTCAAGCTCTTGATATCTAAATCCTAGCATTAAGCTGTCGATTCTATTAAAAAAATATTCGTATAGACCTCTCTTTAAGATTTAAAAAATATAAGACCTGAAATTTTGAAACGGAAGTGCTTTGATCTTTTACGCCCCTTTTCCTCCCTTTGGAAATCAATTTCCTCAAAATTCATTTTTATCGGACCTCTTAAAAGAAACATGCTGCCAAATTTCAAGTCTTTTGGTCTAATAGTTCTGAAGATCTCGTGTGAGGAGTGAATGATTCGCTTTTCTCCTATGTTAAACAATAGTCTTTCCCGGGATTGTTTTATATAACTCCGAAAGAGAAATTAAAAAGAAATAGTTGCATTCAATAACGATTAATTTTAGAGATAACTACAGTCTAACCTCTTTTTGTCGAAGTCGCTAAATCCGGGGGGGGGGGGGAGTACGTTATATAGAAAGTTCGTTAAAAAGAGATGCATCTATAAAAATACTTTAAAAATCTCATAACACAAATTTTATATTCATAAGCACTATAGATTATTTAAAAAAGGTCATTACTTGCACTTTTTTTGAAAACAAATATCTATTTATTTTATATATCTTATCCATCAAAAAGAAATCTGCATGAAAACAAGAAGAAGAAAAATACATTGTGCAGGAATACACTGTATTTTGAACTTAAAAACAATATTTTGATATTGAAACTCATTAATTTTTTTTTAACATTTTCTAATTTTAATCCTACGAATAATTTTAACCGTTCATTATTTTATAACCAGTAAATTTAAGCATATACTCCGCATGCGTCTTTAAATTTAATAGTTGATGAAATCTGCTAGTTTAATTTAAGTTTTTTTGTCTGAAACTTTATGGCCATTTCATTGCTCTAGGGGAAGCGGCCGCGGTGGCCGAGTGGTCTAGGCATCGGATCATGGCTAGCGTGTCATGAGTTTGATCCCAGTACCACTAAAGACCCAACGTGTAGGGGAGCGATGCACTTTAAATCTGTCGAGAGCTCAAGCGTTCTCCCGTTGGTGTGGTGTGGTAGTTAGGAGAGGGGGTGCCAGTTCAGGTGTCGTCCGCGTCACTTGACCATGGTTCAAAATTACGCGGACCGTCGCCAAAAGCCCTCGTGTTGCTAATCAGTGCGACGTTAATATTCTCTCTCTTGCTCTAGGTGAGTTAGGGACATGATAATACCAATTCAAGATCATTGATCATCGTAAAATGTGCTAAAAAAGAGAATAATTTGAAAGATATCCTGAAATATTTTTAAAATAAGGAGAGAAAAAATTGAATTATACAAGAGAAAAATCTCGTTATGTAGTAAAATGCACTTTGCAATTTGGAGGTTATTTTTCAAAGAAAACAGTAAAAAGTTCCTGGTTCCAGGAAAAAGTTCGCAAAAATGGAGACATTCGTAAAATAGAGGTTCGTTATATAGAAATTCACCTATATTTCGTGCGAAGAATTTTTACAATATAACCTTTCACATAAATTTAGGTTTCTTGGATATTATACAACTATCAGATTCTTCTAAAGGCAGTGAAAACCAGATTTTTATTACAAAAGAAGTACTTAATTCGAAATTAGTTTCAAATGCATTACTCTTTACATACGTCAACTACTCTTTAATCTTGTTCTCTGAAAGGTATTTGGGTATTCTTCAATCGATATTTTAGTGACTGTGTCAAGGGCTGAATCACTCATGAAATACAGCTGCAATGTCTTCAGAAGGGGAAAAATGAATCATGAAATTCTCATGAACGTTATTGATCATGAATCCGCGGAAAAGAGAAAACTGTTTCGTTTCATGGTATTAGTTTCTATAGCAATGTTTGTGAACGAGTTTTTTTTTTTTTAGTTAGTGTTGCTTAGTAGTCCTAACATTTATCTGTGTTAGTATTCCTTTATAGCTTTCCTAACCAACGTAAATAAGAGGAATTATATATTTAAAAAAAAAGATTATGGAAAGAAAAAAACAATCTACGGTCTAACATCAATGGTGACGCGTTTTTCTTGTATCTAGATGTAGGCGGGACCCAAAAACTTTTTTGAAACGGTTCCAAGTCCATTTGTCAATATTTAAATTCTCGTCAGTTGGATATAGAACGTGAAAAATACTGATTAATTTTATCGATTGGAGAACAGATATATTCCTGCACTTTGACTTTTTGTAACTATTTCAATGTAAGGAGTGGTTATAGAAAAGAAAAATGAAACTATATATTTTTGGAAGAATTTGTAATTTTATAACTTTTAAATTTATATAAGAAAATATTCAATACCCCGATATTTTTTAATTGTTTTTAATTGATGTATAACTTTTAATCACAATTAATGTTATCTGCAAAAAGATAGGATCGTCATCAAATCTTTTATTTTATTTTAAGGTGACTGAATACGTTCAGAACCATGATTTTAAACAAGCGTACAAATGAATAATTTTTCAGTATTTAGTGTCAGTTTAATTAAAATATATTAGCTGGTACCCCGTGCGAAGAATGGGTGAAATAGAAAATTAAACAATATAGATTGAAGGATAAAGGAGTGCAAATTAAACAAAAAAAAAGTTTTTCATATCTCAGCTGAACAAAAAAAACATATTTGTTAAATTTTAAGTCTGAAGGTCTAATAACTGATAAAAAGTATTTTTTTTTATTTATAACGCCCCGTAACTTTCTCTTGTGGGTCGATTCTTGAAAACACCTTCCTAAGCTAATCTCTGCTCAGCCAAAGTAACACATTGTTACAAATTTTGTGTAAGGAACGATTAAAAGAGTAATACGTTAATATTACTTTCTGTTGTATTTATTTTTTGTTAAAGTTATAATAATCGCAAACAACGCTGTTCCTTAGATTATAATGGCGATTCTCAATGGTTGGCGAAATGTTGGTGAAAGAGCCAAGTTGGCATCATTTTTGGCGACCCTGTTGGCAACTTGGCGAGTGATTGAACGGTACAGAAGTTGATATGCTGTAGCGCCACCTGGTGGAGAGATACAACAAAGAGAACACAAAAACCTTCGCCACAAAAAAATACATGTACATGCCAATTGAACGGTGAACGGTGTTGAAGTGAAGCGATTTCATATATACAAACATTCATTTTTATGTATATAGACCATAGGTTGCCAAACTTTTTTGAACTGCCGCCTCCTTTTCAAGTGAATATTTCAATACCGCTCCCTTTTCTAGTGAATATTTCGATACCGCCCCCTCCCACTCTAGAGAAATAGGAGTGTATATAATGGTGATAACAAGAGTTAATTTTTAAAAAATATTCTATTACTAATGGAATATAGTTTTTAATTTTTTTAAGCTCCAAATTTTTTTACTTGCGAATCTGAAATAGCTATTGCCACAAATATATTTAAATGTGTAATATTATATATTTTAGTCATAGATAGGATATTGTTGGAATTGAAAAGCTACTGAATTTCTTCATTTAAGTGAGTGAGTGAATATTAACGTCGCACTGTTCAGCTACACGAGGGCTTTTGGTGACGGACCGTGTGATTTTGAACCATGGTCAAGTGACGTGGATGACACCTGACCTGGCACCTCCTCTCCTAACTACCACATCACACAAAAGGGGGACGTTTGAGCTCTCGACAGATTTAACGTACATCGCTCGCCTACATGGCGGGTCTTCAGTGGTAATGGGCTCGAACTCATGGCACTCTAGCCATGATCCGATGCCTTGACCACTTGTCTACCACGGTCACCTTCTTCATTTAAGAGTGGAATAAAAGTGTTTTAGCTTACTTGTTATAAAGACAGGCAGGGATTTTGATGATACGATGTAATTCATAATAAACTATTGCTTTTTTCAAAAGAAATATAAATTGACAATTTCAGACTTTAAAGAATAGCATGTTAATTCCTGGTTAACATTTAATTAAGTTCCTTGGATAATATAAGCAATGAAATGCAGTGGACGAAACATTTATCCTCCTGCTCACAGACAAAGACAGCACTAGAAATGATCTTGAAATTAGGTAAACAGATTCCTTTCATTGAGGAGAGATCCCCTACAAAATTATTTCAGGGAAAATTGACCCCCAAGTGGCGTTGCGGGGGCTTAGGGGCCTTATAGATAATTATTTCCATTTTTAAGCTACGAGACGCAAAGTCTTTATATTTGATAAATACATTCCTTTCATAGAGTAGATATCAGCTACAAGATGGGTTTTGGGAAAATAGTCTCCCAAGTAGCGTTGCGGGGTATTAAGGGGCGTGATAGATAAATATTTTCGTTTTTTAAACTACTTGACCTACCAGCTTGAAAATTGGTTGGCATGTTCCTTTCTTGGAGTAAATATCCGTTACAAAATGGGTTTTGGGAAAATTGATCCCCAAGGGATGTTGCGGAGGGGGGGGGGGTTAAGGGGAGATATAAATAATTATTCCGATTTTTAAACTGTAAGACGTACAGTCTTGAAATTTGGTAAGCGGATTCCTCTTATAAGGTAGATATAAGCTACAAAATGGGTTTCGAGAAAATCGAAACCCAAGTGGCGTTGCGGGGCTTAAAGGGCGTTATAGATAATTATTTTCATTTTAAACTACTGGTCGTATAGTCTTGAAGTATGATAATCAAAAGCCTTTCATGGATTAAAGATTCATGTTTCGTAAAAATTGACTCCTAGATGGCGTTGCGGGGTCTCAAGGGGCGTTATAGAATTTTTTTTCCGTTTTTAATTTATTAGACGCACAGTCTTCAAATTTGGTAAGCAGATTCCTTTCATAAAGTACAATTCCCCTACAAAATGGGTTTTGTAAAAACAGATCCCCAAGTGGCGTTGCGGGGCTCAAGGGGAATTAAAGATAATTATCCCCATTTTTAATCTATTAGACGTACAGTCTTGAAATTTGGTAAGCAGATTCCTTTCGTAGAGTAGGAATTTGAAGGAAATCAACTCTTGGGGGAGCAAGAGGTTACTGGGGCGTATTGACAAAAAAAATCCTTTTTGCGAACTACAAGGACTATAATAATGGAATTTGGATTGTATTTTCTTTTGTTGAATTGAAATCCGCTAAGAAGGGTTATTTTGGAAAACGACTCTCAACAGGATTACGGGGGGGGGGGGGGATAGTAAAAATTTCGTTTTTTCCCCTGTTAGATTTAGACTTGAAATTTGGCTTGCATGCTCATTTTCCAGAGTAGAGATCCACCGAAAATTGATTTTGCGGGAATCCACTTGGTTATAGGGTTACGAAAGCGCAAACATCATTATATATTTCAATTTTAGAGAATTTTAGAAAATACAAATTAGATAAGTTCTGCCCTTTCTTCTTATATCAAGAGACGACAAGTATATTTTTAATACAATCGAATTCTTAATGCTAGGACTTAGATATCCAACAATTTATATATATATATATCTTTAAATATAAAATATACGTGTGTCACAGTGTTTGTCCGCGATGGACTCCGAAACTACTCAACCGATCGTAATATAATTTTGCACACTGTGTGTCATTTCGTCCAACTTAAAACATAGGATGGTTTTTATTTCAATTAATCACGCCATAAATTTTTTATTGCCGGAAATGTGAACAATCCAGAAAAAACGTTGCCAGATTCCCGTAAGGGAATAATCGCGAAATATGGCATTGCTCATGTGTCTGTGGAAGCAGATATTACAAACCAAAATGCACGAAAATTAAGTGCCTGGCGTATTTCGGGGTGTGGAATCCGATTTTCGAGTCAGGTTCCAAAAATAACCGTAACTTTACCGGATAAAGCCGGCTGACCGTATTTAAGACACACCATAACCGAGGCTTACATTAAAAACCTTGAATCGAGAAAACTTGGACCCTGGCGTACTTCAAAATGGATAATCGGAATCTGATATCCAGTCTGAAAAATAATTGTAACTTTGCCGGATAATTCAGGACGACCATTTATTACGCAAACCGTGGCAAGAGCTTACCCTTAATGTCTTGGTACGGGAAAAGTGCGTTTCTGTTGTAATTCGGGATGGTAAACGAGAGCTTGAAATCGAATTTTAGAAATTCCTGTACCTTTGCCAGATAATGCCGGACGATCCTAATGCCCCTTCCAGGGACTGAACTTGCTGGCTCAGGGGAACAAAAGTAATTTCCAGTTGTATCTAGGGGAGGGAAACGATAATTTGAAATTATATTTCAGATACTCCACTAAACTTGCCGGATATTGTCTGAATTAGGAGAAAAGGCAAATGACTCGAATCCCGCGTCCGGATTTCCTTCTTTCTAGCGAATGAACTTGCTCGCGCTGGAGCATCAAAAGTCAGCTCCGTGTACATTTCGGAGTGTGAAATGATATTCTGAAATTGAATTTTAGGAGCTTCGATAACTTTGCCGGATAATGCCAGTCGACCGTACTTTAGACACACCGCAGCAGGAGCTTACCTTAAAAGCTTTGTAGCATGAAAACTTGGTCCCTGGTGTATTTCAAAACGGATAATCCGAATCTAATATTCAATCTGAGAAATAGCAGTAACTTTGACTGATAATTCAGGATGACCGTCTTTTACGCAAACCGGAGAAAGAGCTCACCCTTAAAGTCTTGGCGCGGGAAAAGTGTATTCCTGGTGTGATTTGAGATGGTTTAAGCGAGTCTGAAATCGAAATACAGAAATTCCTATATTTTTGCCAGATAATGCCGGGGATCGGAATATTCTCGGACAGCAGTGCCAGCCTATCTTGCCGACGTAAAGTGAGTGAGTGAGTGAATATTAACGTCGCACTTTTCAGCTACACGAGGGCTTTTGGCGACTGACCGCGTAATTTTGAACCATGGGCAAGTGACGCGGACGACACCTGAGCTGGCACCCTCTCTCCTAACTACCACACCACACCAACGGGAGGACGTTTGAGCTCTCGACAGATTTAACGGGAATCGCGCCCCTACACGGCGGGTTTTCAGTGGTGCTGGGCTCGAACTCATGACACGCTAGCCATGATCCGACGCCTTGACCACTTGGCTACGCGGCCACTTACCGACGTAGAGACGCAAAAAGTGGATCTTGGTTGTATTTCGGAACTGCCGATCCGAATATTCTCAATCCAATGCAATATAATCTCATATCTACGTCAAATAATGCCAGACGAAAGTATTTTGCACGAACTGTGGAAAAGGCTCGCTTTAAAATTCTTGAGGAGAGAGAAGTGCTTTCCTGGAGTTTTTCTGGATGGGAAACAATAATAATGTGAAATCGGATTTTAGAAACTCCCGCAACTTTTCCGGATAATGCCGACCGACCGTAATGTCCCCCTTCAGAAACTGAACTTACAGGAGCAAGGGCGTCGAAAGTGGGCACCGAGTACTTCTCGGAGTGGGAACGAGAATCTGGATACGGATTTCAAAAGCTTCCATACATTTTCTGTATATTGCTGGAATGAGGTCAAATGGCTTTGTGTTCGAGTTCCACCTCCGGATTTTCATTCTCTGTAGCAACTCAACTTTCTGGTGCAGTCGTGCGAAAATATGATTGCAATAGGAAATTGCATTTTCGGGCATTGTTGCCACTGTGTTAGATGGTGAAAAAACTGCACATTCCGCATCAGCTGCCTTTGGACATTCATAAAATACAAGATGTAATATGTACCATTGAAAAAAAGAGTGGATTGGCTACAGTATTGGAAATGAATTCAGTCATGATCAGGGATAAGTGTACCATGAACCATAAACATTCACTCAAAGCATTACAGAGAGCTTTGCAAGATTTAAATGACAACGAGAGAATATTCGGTGTTGCTGTTGTATTACTCTGTCTGGTGATTTCCGACAGGCATTAACAGACATTACACGCTCTACTTTTGCTCACGAGATTAACGCCTGTTTAAAACAATCGTTTTTATGGCGAAACGTGGAAACACTTCGACTGACTATAAACACGCGAATACATTTGCAAGATGATCAATCTGAGCAAATATTTCCTAACCAACTACTGAATATCCGAAACGGTGAAGTAGAACTTCATCATATACATAAAGCATGAAATAACAGACGATATCTGTAATGTTCTTTAGACAAAAAGGAACTGATTGAGAGTGTCTTTCCGGATATACTGTATAATTATCTTGATAATTATTGCCTCTGTAATCCTGTTACTTAATCAGAAAAAATGTTGATATTGTGATGAAATAAACTTTCTGACGCAGGGTTATTGCCAGTTGATCCAACGTTTTTTAAACCAATCGACACTATTGTTGATGAGAACAAAACCGTAAATTTTCCAACCGAGTTTTTGAATTCTCTAGATATATCAGGAATGCCACCACATAATCTTCGGTTGGTTCCCTGGTTATTATTCTGCGTAACTTAAATTCACCTAGATAATGCAACGGTGCACATTTGATCATCAAAAAATTGTACCGGGAACTTCTTGAAGCAAACATTTTGACTTTGAACGAAAATTCGGTTCTGCTACTACGGACTTTGCTGCCACATATTCCACTGATACCGTCAGAATCTCTAATACCATTCAAAAGGCTTCAATTCCGATTCGTTTGGCTTTCGCGATGACCATAAATGAATCTGAAACCCGAGCAATATTCATTTGATATACTTGGACTTAAAAAATCCGTTTTTCTCGAATGGGCAACTAGATATTACATGCTCACGTTTGCGGAAACCGTTGAATCTATTTGAGTTAGCAAAATACGGGTTACCGAAAAATATTGTGCACCGATTAGTGATTAGTTGTAGAAAATTATTATTTGTTATACTTTAAAATGATAAAAATAATTTTAAAAATTGCAAAGAATCAACATTATTCACCACATTTATAAAATTAAATCTTCATATGTTGTTACTTAATGACTTCGTTAGGAATTCATGCATTATACTACACTCAAATAGGAGATGAATGAAATGCAAAATTAAAATAATTTGTTGTTTTATACTTTATTTCAACCCTCCAAAATTATAAACGAAGATTAATTTGACTGCATTGAATAGCTTAGAATAATATTGAACTAACGCATTAAAACAAAGCCACAGCAACGCGTGGCCGGGTTAGCTAGTATATATATATATATATTATATATATATATATATATAAGACATCATGAAATACCCAGCGAAGCGGCTGGGTAACGGCTAGTAGACATATAAAATTGTTTTAAGAACTGTATTACAAGAACATGTTATTAAATGCAAATTATGGGATTAAAAATGAAGAAGAATGACATATTTTTAAAACGTTCTCTTTATGAAAATGCTTCGATAATAATATTTACTATATATAACTAGGACTTCTGTACAGGGTCCAAATAAAAAAATAATATATATATATTATATATATATATATTATATATTAATAGGGTGTCCAGCCTTAATGTGACCCAATAGCTAATTCCCGAACCGTTTGTTTAGACATGTACTTCCAATTTGAAAAAAAAAAGGTAGGAATGTTTTTACGTTTTTTTTCGAACAAAAAGCCTATTTAGAAAAAAATTACAAAAATTAAATTTTTATACGGTCTCCAGGTCCTATCAATTATATTTAGGAAAAGATGCAGTATACAAAAACAAAGTAAACAAAAAATTTCATTTTATTGCGATAAAAACTGGCCGAGTTGAAAATCGTATATTTCCTCAATTTTCCCGGCCGTTTTCAAGAAGCTAGTTAGGGGCCGTCTCCAAAGTGAAATTAATCGGAACTCTGCCAGGAAACTTTCGCTCTTGCACGTCACTCTTACGTAAATCATTTTTAAATTTAAAAGTACATAAATTACGTTAATAATACAATAATAATATATAATAATATATATAAAAACATGAAATACCCAGCGAAGCGGTGGGTAACGGCTAGTAGACATATAAAATTGTTTTAAGAACTGTATTACAAGAACATGTTATTTAAATGCAAATTATGGGATTAAAAAATGAAGAAAGAATGACATATTTTTAAAACGTTCTCTTTTATGAAAAATGCTTCAATAATAATATTTTACCTATATATATAACTAGGACTTCTGTACAGGGTCCAAATAAAAAAAATTCATATATATATATATATATATATATATATATATATATTAATAGGGTGTCCAGCCTTAATGTGACCCAATAGCTAATTCCCGAACCGTTTGGTTTAGACATGTACTTCCAATTTGAAAAATGTTTTAAAAAAGGTAAGGAATGTTTTTACGTTTTTTTTCGAACCAAAAAGCCTATTTAGAAAAAAATTACAAAAATTAAATTTTTATACGGTCTCCAGGTCCTATCAATTATATTTAGGAAAAGATGCAGTATACAAAAACAAAGTAAACACAAAAAGTTTCCTTTTATTGCGATAAAAACTGGCCGAGTTATGGAACTTTGAAAATCGTATATTTCCTCAATTTTCCCGGCCGTTTTCAAGAAGCTAGTTAGGGGCCGTCTCCAAAGTGAAATTAATCGGAACTCTGCCAGGAAACTTTCGCTCTTGCACGTCACTCTTACGTAAATCATTTTTAAATTTAAAAGTACATAAATTACGTTAATAATACAATAATTTAGTACTTAAGAAAAATAATTTATTCTGTACGTGTAAAATATAGACAAAATAAAATATTTTGGACGAAGAAAACATTTCAAAAGCAGTTCCAAAAACAAACAGGCCTATTTGCTGTGGTACTGGTGATTATTAAAAATCTGTTGTGTAGTCGCTAGCAATAGCAATATTACGAATTCTAGTACGGGAGAACGAGATGTATACAAATGAAGAATACTACGAAATGTTACTGTTGTATGTGCAGTGTAATCGAAATTAGAGATAGGCGGCAAGACTTTATGTAATTAAACTTCCCAGTCGAAGGCATCCATCTTATTGTACAATTGGTCGTGCTGTTCAACACTTGTATAATACCGGGAGTTAAAAATTCCCATTATTGGATCAAATGAAATAATAATAAGGGGTGTTTTTTTTGTTAAAATTTCTCTACTCTGATATAATAAAACATGAATAATCCACTTCTAAATTATATATTTTTGAAAATTTTATTTCGACCTAGCTATAAAAATCCTACCCATATTTAGATAAAATATTATCATAGAAGCCTTTCTTTCATAAAAGAAGAATGTGTCATTCTTTCTTCCTTTTTTGCGAAAAAAATTCGCATTTAAATAATTTTCTTTTAATAATACTCATAAAACAATTTTATGAACATATTTTAATTCATCTGATACTAAATATCAAATAAGTTATCCATTCATACGCTTTTTCAAAATAAAGTTTTCGTACGTAGTTACTTATTAACCTTTATATTTGTATTGATACCATCATTGATATTTTGTCGCTTATTAAAAAAAATTTTATGTCGTTTGTAGATGTGTAAATATTTATCTTATTATCTTTATTGTGTTATTTTCCCTGGAGAAAAACAAGTAAATGGATCAAAACATAAACGTTTAATTAAACTGAAATATGAACTGTACAGTAAAAAAAACTCAATTTTTTCGATCTATTTGATGAACGGATTAATTGTTCATTAATGTCGTAACACGAGGGCTATTGGTTATTAAGCAATAATTTTGTAGGGTTATTGGCAATAATTTTATGCCACGGTCAAAAGGACACCTCAAGACGACACCCACTGACCCAACTTCTACACCACGCCTACGTTAAGAAGTTTGGTTCTTGACTGATTTAACTTGCATTAACAATTTTAAACGATAAGTCTTTAGCGGTATCAGGACTTGAATCCACAACTCAAGAGCATTAGCACCGGTTATAATTTTACGACCGTTTACAATATTTAAAGCTACTGCAGCCTCATTTTATGAACAGACTTAAATGAAAAATACATTAAAGTAAAAAAAAATCACAAATATAGTAGCTATTTTTTGTTTTTCCTTTTAATCAAGAACAATATAAGGCTTTTAGACTAGTTCTTTTTTTCTACTAATGCAAAAATAAAGGAACTGTTGCAATTTCTTTTTCCAAGGTTTGGCAGCAACGCTAGGATCCAGCGCGGAATGAGGGGTAGTCGACATCACTTTTATACAACGTGTCACTCGTCTTCCTTCATAGTCGTTTGTTGGGGGTGTAGCAGACCATTTAACAGGACAGCTCATTGTCTCTTTCTGCCCCAAGGAGGTAAGTGATTCGCAGAAGGTGTGATACCTGCGCTGGATACTAGCCATCCCTTCCATCAGCGGCGTAACGCACACCTCCGCAACCCCAGCATCGCGGTGAGGGCAGGATTCAAGGGGGTCCAAAACCTGACTGATGCCAAGTACGTACCCTTTGTAAGATCTGTCTTGGGGTCCTAAACCTGATTTTGCAGAGGGTCCCTAATGTTCTCCGTTACGCCACTGCCTTCCATCACTATACCGTCAACGACGACGATCCTCAGCGTTTGACGTCGATGGACTGCCCGATTTTTCGGCGTCACAAAGGTTTTTTTCTCTGTTTGAAGTGCTCTGTCTATTCGTAAATCTTACTCAGTGATAAACAGCTATCACCATGCAGCGCCTGTTGTACGGCGAATAATTTCCGCAGATTTCACACCTACCCCAAACAGAAAGCGAATCCCTATCCTCCTTGGTGCAGATCAACAATGGAACTGCCACGTTGAACGGTCTGCTACATCCCCAATGACTACGGAAAAAGACGAGTGATACGCATATCCTCGTATATCGATAAAAATTTATAATATTGCAAGAATTGTGTGTAGACAAAAGATCTTAAGGAAACTCGTAGACTTAAGGAAAAGAGTGGGTGGCCGTGATAAAGGTCATGATCGTGTTGCCAAATGACGATGGTCGCGAACTCATTGCCGGCGTAGGCGAGTCGCGGGTTAAAACCCTAGTGCCACTGAAGACCCGCCGTGTAGAAGGGCTGACGCTCATTAAATCTGTTAAGACTCGAAGTGTGTCTTTTGACCGTGATTCAAAATTATGAGGTCCGTCACCAATAGCCCTAGTGTTTTTCAATAAATGACGTAATATATTTTTTTTTTAAATTAGTTATATAGGTGCCAAGACCATATTTGACCAATCTGCGCAAATCATTTGTTAATTTACGGGGAAAAAATTATGATCCGGGATCCAGAGTAAATTCAGTAAATGCGAACAAAGGAAGAAAATTGGGAAATGATATATGAGAAGGATCTAAAATAAATAAAGTTTAGTGGGGGGAGCCTAGGTGCATCGACCTTGTTTATCAAAGACAGAAAACCCAATAACGAGGTGAAAAGATCACTCCGTGGCTTCCTAGTAATTATCCCCTTTTTTAACCTTAAAAAAAAAGATAAACTACCCCTAAAGCAACAAAAGAAAGAAATGCTTATCAGAACAGTCAAAACCTCTAGGGAAGAATTGAGTGAGAGTTATATTTTCATCGTTCTATTAAGCTGCACGAGAGTACTGCGCAGACTATAATTTTGACATTGTAAAAAACGAAGATAACTGAGTGGCTCTCCAAGCACACAACAACGGAGAAGTTGAGCCTCATATATTTAACGTGATTGCACGTTCTGCACTGGGTCTTCAGTGATAAGACACGGCAACGAGTTCTATAAACATAACTACCACGGCACTAAAATAAGAAAAAATTGCAAATAAACAATATTACAATGCAACAAATTTATTCGAAACGCAAGATTTATTATGTCAATAGCAGTATTGACACGTTTACTATGAGCTAACTACGCATAAATTCTGTCCAAAAACATTCATTGCACACAGAAATTTAAAGAATGATAAATATAAAAAATTTTTTTTTTTTTTTTTTTAATATTTTAATTTGAATCAATATTTTTATCAAAAAAAAAAAAAAAAAAAAAAAAAAAAAAAAAAAAAAAAAAAAAAAAAAAAAAAAAAAAAAAAAAAAAAAAAAAAAAAAAAAAAAAAAAAAAAAAAAAAAAAAAAAAAAAAAAAAAAAAAAAAAAAAAAAAAAAAAAAAAACAGCAGTTTTCAGCAAAGAATGAAATATTATCCATAAAACAACACAAAAAAAAGTTTCATTTTACCGTCAGCCATCGATGTTCCGACAATATGCATAGATACACTTCTTTGAATCATCAGATTGGCTTACAGATTTAAATCACGTTCTGCTTGTCATACTACTGTTCAAAAGGCATTTCCATATCAAAATGTTTAACCAAGTATAAAATATCACTTACGTCAAATAGAAATAGAAATCTTCTACGCAATCCATTGTCAAACTTCAAATAAAAACCGAGAGTTGAGAAGTTTAAAAAGTCATGGCATACAAGATCAACTTCAGAAGGCTCGGATTAAAGGTAGCAAAAAAAATTATCTCTTTTATCAATATGAAACCTAATTTTAAAATGTATGAAATTTTTCTGCGAAAATATGGTGATTCAAACTTTTGCATATGCAAGTTTTAAATTTTTTCTTCTATTTTGAAAATTATGTGTGTTTCAGAAATACCTTTTGGGGAAGCATATAATTAGCATCTAGAAATATTGTAGCATATCTTCAAATATCTCAAATGTTAAAAATATAAATTACTGTACAGTTTATTTTAGTGTTTAGCCAGTTAGAGAAATTTACCGCCTTGATTTTAAATATTTTAAAATTAGTAGATCCTTTTAGTGAGATTTTAAGTAATATACGAGTAAAGTATGGTAAGCAAAGTAAAGTTAGATAGAGGGGACTATATAACATATAAAAGATACAATTAGTAATTAAGATTATATATTTTTAGAATTAAAGTGAAAAATACTGTAAACAAATTATAACACTATCTGTTAAGTTTATTTTTAATAATGATAGTGATATAATTATAACTGGTAATTTTCTATAAATTTATATAGAGGGTCAATCCATCGTCATTTTGTAATCTGAAGCATTATATATTTTATGAAAAATGCTCAGTTTTTTTAAACCGTGCATTTACAATAGTTCAATTATTCGTTTAGAGAAAGTAAGGTTTCCCATTTTATTTATTTTTTTAATTAATTTATTTATTTTTAATATTTTTTCGTTGCTTGTGGATTTTTGTAGTCTAAACTTTAAGGATGAGGACCTCTTTTTTCATACATGTGCAAAATTCCTAAATAAAATATTTATTCGCAGGTTAACAAATTAGCAAACAATTTTAATATATAATGAGAAAAATGTAAATTGCAAATTTTGCAAAACTAAAACATTTTTACTTACAGAAATAATAAAAAAAATTAAATTTGATTAAAACGGATTATACCGTCGATCAATTTTGTCAGTCAAAAAATATAGTCAAATGCCGCGAGAGGCAACTAATAGCAGAAA
This sequence comes from Trichonephila clavata, assembly GCA_019973975.1. Lineage (NCBI taxonomy): Eukaryota > Metazoa > Arthropoda > Arachnida > Araneae > Nephilidae > Trichonephila > Trichonephila clavata. The sequence goes on along the minus strand of BMAO01006384.1, from coordinate 201,162 downwards.
ATTCCATTTCTGCATACATTCAAACACAATAATAACATCGACAGCGTTTGTCGATGACTTTTAATTTGGTTAAATTGTTCGAAGGTAAGTTGTTCAGGTAATTAATTCGTTAGTAGCTTAATTTTTTTAGTATTTCAAACAACACATATATAAATCTACTCCAAAGGCCTATTAAATTGGTAGATCCTATCAATGAGATGTTTCGATATTAGAATCTTAATATCTTGTTCATATTTTGTAAAAGTTAGACAGAAATTCTTTCTTTTTACTGTATCTAGTTAATTGCAAATTTTTTTGTTTATTGTAAAATTGACTGATTTTTCCAGATTAATCGAGGATTAAAAACAATGAGATTTGATAAAGATCTCACTCTCTCTCGGAACACTTCAATCCATATCTCTCTTCCCGATTCTTAGTATGATGGCAAAAAAATTTTAGGTGGATTCGAATTCCGGAGCAGAATGGGTGGCCTCAGTAACCTAGTGGTCAATGTAACAGTCTCGTGGTCGCTGTGTCATGAGTTCGAGCCTTATACCGCTGAAGATCCGCCGTGGAAAGGAGGCCGATGCACGTTAAATATGTCGAGGCTCAAACGTCCTCGCGTTGGTGTGGTGTGAAAGTTAGGATAATGGGGTGCCAGCTCAGGTGTCGTCCCGTCACTTGACCATAGTTCAAAATTACGAGGTCTGTCGGCAAAAGCCCTCGAGTAGGTGAATAGTGCGACGTTACTATTCACTTACTTATTCACCCAGAGCAGTATGGGGAGAAGTACCAGCTTAGGTGTCGTCCTTGTCACTTGACCGTGGCTCAAAATTACGAGGTCCTTTCGAAAATAGTTTTCGTGTGATCTTATAATGCGGCGTTAAGAAACACTTACCGAAGCTTTAGACCCCAGCTCCCCACTTCCAACCAATTTCTGATTAATTGAAGAACGATTGAACATATTAAAAAAGGAAATACGGTAAAATATGTTTAACGCGAAAATGCTTGAGAAGAAATATTGGAAAACACACACGAAATATATAATCCATAGTCCCGATAAACTACTGCATATTTTCACGCATTTTTCTTCTCTTTATACGAAACGAGCATCGTCTAACATGAAAAGATTTCCATTCTAGTAATGAACAAGGTGTCAAACTCAAAAGCTGACTTGGGTCAAATAAACAAAGTTCAACTTAAGGTGAGCCGTAAATAAAATGAAAATTCATAGAAACGTTTGTTTATTTCGAATACATTATAATAAATATAAATAAAACAAGAAAAATTTAATGTTTAAGTCTTGATACCTTGACATCTTTTTTCTGCTACTATCTTTCCTATTTCGGGAGAAATTTTGATATATTTATTATATATTAATGTGTGACAATTCTTGACCGGGTCGCAAAAACGCACGTTGTTGGCCGCAAGTTTAACACCCCTGCAGTAGATGGTAATTATATGTGTGCAGCCCCAGTTATGGTATACAAAGACATTTTGGAGTTTGCTCAAAGCACAAAAAATATCCTTGATGCAGATTCCAACGACAAAAATGAAATGAACAATGCATCCCCTGTTCCCAAGCCATCCGAAATGAGGAACATCTTGAAAAGTATGCAGTTATTTAGGCGCACATTCCAATAGTGAAATGAATAGCAAAATGGACGACATTGAACAACTTATTCACAATTTGACGCTAAAATATAATGCAAAGAAAAATTTCAAATTATTTTCCAAAAACTCAATAAATGTATTGTGTTTCAAAAAACTTGAAAATGTTCTGTTAAATCTCCTTAAGTTCTTGTGAATGTTTTTGTTTAATTGATTTTTATTAAATACATACATATATACATATCTATCATGTAAGTAAAATATACTCTGAGTGAGTGAATATTAACATCGCACTGTCTTAGCAACACGAGGGCTTTTGGCGACGGTCCGCGTAATTTTGGACTATGGTTAAGTGACGTGGACGAGGCCTGAGCTGGCACCCTCTTCTCCTAACTACCGCACCACACCAACGGGAGGACGTTTGAGCTCTCGACAGATTTAACGTGCATCGCGCCCCTACACAACGGGTCTTTAGTGGTACTGGGATCGAACTCATGACACGCTAGCCATGATCCGATGCCTAGACCATTTGCTTGCCGCGGCCACAATATACTCTAATGAACTTGATTATATTGAATATATGTTTTTTTGCAATATCCTTTAACGCAAAATTCCTTTAACACGAAAAAATATTTCAGTTCCCTCAGTTTTGTGTTAAACGATTTTCACACAGTATTAAAAAATGGAAATAGTAACAAAAATATACCGCGATGCACTCTTCCTAGACATTCAAAAAGCATTTGATCAAGAATAGTACACAGACCTCATTTTCAAACCTATCGAACTCTTAAAACCATAAATTTTTTATCTTCTGCATAATTTTAGTTTATTTATTTATTATTATATGTTCTAAACTAGCTGTTACCCGCCCGCTTCGCTGGAATTTCATGATGTTTTATAAATTTTTACTGCTTATATATATGTATAAATTATTGATATCTAAGTCCTTCATTAAGAATTCGATTGTATTGAAAATATACTTATACCTGTAACTGTCGCCTGTTGATAAAAAAAAAGGAGCAGAACTCATCTAATTTGTGTTTTCTAAAAATCTCTAAAATTGAAGCATAGAATGATGTTTGCTCTTTCGTAACCCAAAAACCAAGTGGATTCCAGCAAAACCAATTTTCGGTGGATCTCTACTCCGTAAATTGAACATGCAAGCCAAATTTCAAGTCTAAATCTAACAGGAAAAAAAAAGTTTTACTATCAATATCCCCGTAATCCCGTTGAGAGCCGTTTTCCAAAATAACCGCTCTTAGCGGATTACAACTTAACAAAAGAAAAATGCAAACAAAATTTCATTATTATAGTCCTTGTAGCTCGGGAAAAAGTGATTTTTTTCGTCAATTCGTCCCAGTAACCCCTGAACCCCCTCCCACAGAACTTGATTTGCTTAAAATACATTTTTAGTGGATCCCTATTCAACAAAAGAAACATGCTTAACAAATTTCAAGTATGTGGGTCTAACAATTAAAAACAGGAATTTTTTTCTGTAACTCTTCTTGACCCCTCGCAACCCTCCTTGGGGGTCAATTTTCGTTTAACACTTTGTTAGAGGAACTCTATTCCATGAAAGGAACATGCCTACCAATTTTCAAGCAGGATGATCAAATAGTTTAAAATGGAAATATTTATCAATTACGCCTCTTAATCTCCCGAAATTAAACTTGGTAGTTGATATTCGTGAAACCCATTTTGTAGCGGTTCTCTACTTTACGAAAGGAATCTGCTTATCAAATTTCAAGACTGTACGTCTAACAGTTTAAAAATGGGGATAATTGTCTATAACGCCACTTCTGGGTCTGTTTTCACAAAACCCATTTTGTAGGGAATTGCACTCTATGAAAGGAATCTGCTTAGCAAAATTTGAAGACTGTGCGTCCAATAAATTAAAAATGCAAAAAAAAAAAATTATCAATAACGCCCCTTGAACCCCCGCAACGCGGCCTAGGGGTCGATTTTCACAAAACACATTTTGTAGTGTATCTCTATCCTATGAGAGGAATCTGCTTACCAAATTTCAAACTGTGCGTCTAATAGTTTAAAAATAGAAATAATTATTTATATCTGCCCTTAACACCCCGCAACACCCCTTGGGGTCAATTTTTCCCAAACCTGTTTTGTAGCGGATATTTACTCCATGAAAGAAACATTCCTACCAATTTTCAAGCAGGGAGGTGAAGTAGTTCAAAAACGAAAATATTTATCTAGTACGCCACTAAATCCCCCAACGCCATATAGAGGTCTGTTTTCACAAAACCTTCTTATAGTTGATCTCTACTCTATAAAAGAAATCTACTTATCAAATATAAAGACTGTGCGACTAATAGTTTAAAAATGGAAATAATTATCTATAACGCCCCTTAAGTCCCGCAACGCCACTTGAGGGCAATTTTCACGAAACCCATTTTGTAGCGTATCTTTACCCTATGAGAGGAATCTACTTACTAAGTTTCAAGACTGTACGTCTAATAACTTAAAAATCGGAATTTCTAACGCCCCTTAAACCCCCGCCCCCGCAAACAATTGCTGTTAATTTGAAATTACAAACAGACACTTCAATTTTATTTATTTGTATAGATATAGATTGGGATTATAATAACTATTGTTTAAAAGTGACTAAAAATGTGAATAAAAAAAAAAGAAAGGATTAAAACTAACCTTAAAACTTATCAATTTTTTGTTTCTTGCATTGCTTTTTGCTTATGAAGCCTTGATTTATTATTTTTAAAAGTGCATCCGAAACAGCCGATGCTCTACTTAACTGAACAGTGAGATAACTATCATAAAAAAATTATGGCACGTGTCAGCGTATTATCATGTGCGCGTAACACTATTATGTCTCATGAAGAGCATCGGTCGCCAGTAACCAAAACAACGACTTCATTAGCTCAGCTTGGCGTTCAATTTGGCGTTCATCTTGGCATTCAGTTTCACGTTCACCCGTATAGTTCCCGTAAGAGTACGGGAATAAAATATAGCCTATGTTACTCCCCGTTATTGTAGCTTTCCATTAGTGAAAGAATTTTTAAAATCGCACCAGCCGTTTCCGAGATTAGCCGGAACAAACAGACAGACAGACAGACGGACAGACAGACAGACAGACAGACAGACAAAAATTTTAAAAATTGGTTTTTTGTTATGAGTACCGTATATACTTTTAGTGCATTAAGTAAAAAGCTGCTAATTTGAAATTACAAACAGACACTTCAATTTTATTTATTTGTATAGATAATATATATCTAGAACATCTGAGTTCATATTATGAACCCCAAACAATTTTTTCTGTGTCCTCTTTAAAGTTTATATGGTTCCGGTTGAGAAACCTTGGCATTGAGTTAGAATTTCTAGATCTTTCACAGGAAAAAATCATCCTGATGATGTTTGATAACTATCTAGATAAGAGGTGGGTGGATTTTTTCTGGTCAAAGGCTGCTTCTAATTTTTGTAAGATGTTGCGGTCCACCCAATGGAGAAAGTATGGCCATGATATTAGAATTGTATGTTTTCTTTTCTTAACTCTTTTTCTCGACATTGTACTCCTCTTTTAAAATTTGGAAGGTTACTACCAGACCGTGGAGCATGAACATTTTCGATACAGCGAGCAGAGAACATACGTGAAACGATAAATATAGAGCCGACATATGCACTTAAAGTAGAGCGTCGTTTATTCGAATCAATTGGGACCGGACACTGTTCGGATACGCGATTGTTCGGATAACCGAAAACTGAATGCGAACCATGCAGTGTATGAAACCGGACACTATACAAATATTAAAAATCATCCTATGCGGGAAACGTGCTTGAAGAAAAAGCAAAATAGGTGCAAAATGTCGCAATTTCACCTTGATTGGGGAAAATAATCACTTATTTTCCTCACGCAAAACAACTGTTGACCATTGCACTGTTCGAAAACGTATTCGGACTTTGGTCGGATATTTGACGCTCCGAATAATAAACGTTTGGATAAACGACGTTCTACTGTAATTTGTTTGCTGCCGTGTCCCGCGCCGTCGCGGGACATGACATCAAGACGAGAACCCAATCCCGTAGAAGCACGGGGGTATGGGATAATGTCTCAATAGCCAATCTCACGCTATAGCGGGAAGAACCATTTATTAAGAACCATCAACATTTATTCTCCTCCTTCAGTCGGCGCGTTCAGAAAAATTCATTTATATGGCTGGTATTGCAGTGAAGGCTTTTTCCTTTTACATAGGCTGTGAATGTGGTAAACGTCATCATGCGCTTTCAATGAAGGTAGATGTGTCGTCTACATATTTACCTAATCATTTGCTCAAGTAAACACAGTCGCATCGATTGTGAAAAGCTGATTCTCCATTCTAGCTGGCGTGGTGTTCCATAAACACATTTCTTTTAGTATGTGTGTCTTAGGTCTTAGTAAAGGCGATCACCCCAAAATGTCTTGGCAGTCCACCAGTCGATTGCGATCGACTTAATGTCCATCCCTGATCTAGATAACGTTTCAGTCAAAAAAAGAAAGGCAATTGATTGGGTTCTTTATCGTGAGATACAAAATTTTTAGCTAAAAAGAAAGCATTTTCTGTTTGTTCTCTCACACAATATTTCTTGCTAACAATTCAATGTCCTATTTGGCATAAGAGTACTTGAATCTAAAAAAAATTTCTTAATAGAATCTTTTTTTACTGGTTTATATGAATACTTTAGGAATAAAAGTTTTTTTATTGCTAATAGTTGGACACTCTCTGTCGAACGTTGAATACTTTTGAAATGTTTCTCTTGTAATCTTTTTTTTTAGTTTTCCATAATTAGTTTTACTAATAATAATGATAGTAATCGCAGTTTTAGAATATTTTGGCAATTTGTCTGAATCTTTCTCCCAGATTCGCCAGCAATAAAATTCAAATCATCTCAAAGTCTAACTACTCGTATCAAGGTGGTGTATCATAAAATATTTTTTAAACAACTTTATCTTCTTTTACTGTTTTTTATTACGAGATTGTTTTTATATTTTTTATGTAGGGCTTTCTGGCATAATATATAAAATCTTTAGTCCTTAAGCTATCCCACACACACACAGCTACTTAATTTTTCAATGAACCAACGAATCTGAATTGAGTTAGCATTTAATTTTAAAACTGAAAAATGTACAATCTTATTGTATATACAACCTCAAGATTACCAATTATATTCTTCATTTTACTTCTCCTTGTGCAGGTGAGTTAATTTTATTTGAATTTATTACTTATTAGGCAATTGTAAAAACTTCCAAACCGTTGGTAAAGTAAATCGTTGTTATAACTGAAAATGTTGGCACTTATGTATTATCGCAACCAATTGGCGACATTATATGAAACGATGTACATGGTTACCAATTCAGCGCGTGCGACACATAGGAAATTCGGGTTGCCAACTTTGCGAGTTATAAATAGAGTTGACGATCGTTGCGATAATACGTAAATCCCGAAATGTTTCATTATGAGATTAAAATTGATACTTAATTATATGATCAAGAAAACTCATCTTTGATCACCTATTTATACATCAAGTGTGTAAAATGTAATCTCAAATTACGATTTTTAATTGATATTGATAATAAAGTACTTACGTACTATCGCAACCATGCAAAATTTTAAGATAATTCACCAAATTGGCAACCCCGATTTTACACGCGTCGTCGAACCTGAGTTGGCAACCATGTGCTTCGCTTCATATCCCTCTGCTTGTCGCCATTGTTAAATCTGTCGAGAGCTCAAACGTCCTCTCTTGATTTGATTTTTCATTAATTTTGGACAAAGCAACATGGGGCTCTTGCCCGATGGCCAATTAACGAGGATGACATGTCAGCTGACATCCCTTCTTCGAACTTCCACACCACACCAACGTGAGAACTTAAAGGTTTGACAAATTTAAAGTGCACATCCGCTGCTTTTCTCGATGGATATTTTTTGGTAGCAGGACTCGAACTCGTAACTCACCGGTCCCGAACTCATGACTATGGTCACTCAGCAACAGTGGCCAGTTAATACCCTTCCAAGTGCAAGTAAATAAACAATCGATCTCTCTCCTCTATCTATACAATGAATTATTATTTCCGCAAGTAAAGCCTACTTTTGCTATATATCTAATGGCGATAGTTTAAAATGTGTGATTGTACTATAAGAGTAGATAAAAATAATATCTTAATAATTCTTTAGTGGCAGGTTTTTTAAATGGCATAAAATTAATTTAACAATGTTTTCTTTTTTCCCCTCCTACCAGCGTGATCTGGCCACGGTGACTCAATGGTCATAGTCACAAATGACCGGCGTTGTCGAGTGATGGGTTCGTGTCCTGGTGCCACAAAAAATATTTGCTGAGTAGATGAACTGGTCTATGCTAAATCTGTCAAGGCCCAATGTCCTGACACTAGCGTGGTGTGGAAGCGGGACGTTAATAAAAAATCAATCGACCAGCGAACATTTAATATTTAGTGACTAAAATTTTTACTTTTTACTTAACACTTTTAATTGTACAGTATAAAACTGTAGTATTTTTTTCACAACCAAAACAAAAAGAAATTGTTTTATTCATTTAACAAATGGGACGTTTATAATTGATTGAGTGATGTCAAATCAAGGCCAACGAAATTCATCGTGGCAAGGGGCTTGTTTTTATGCCTGTCGTTAGCCACAGCTTTGAGCACCATACAGATGACAGTACGATTTGGCTCACTTCAACCCCTAATTTTAAAGAAGAACACTCTAAGGGGCAAGAGCCTCTGACCTCTCTTTCCCTTCCTCTAGACTCTCGAGAGTAGTTGCGGTTGGACAAATATTTTGTGAGCACAAAAGCACTATACATGTACAAACACCCATAATTTCTGCGGGATTCGAACCCAGGCCCTACGGTACGGTAGTCAACGTCGCTAACCACTAGACCGGATGCGCGGCATTTAAAATTTAATTGCCGTTAACTATTATAATAGTTCCTCAATTAACTATTGGCGACGCAGCTCGTAAATTTGATCCTCGGTCAAGTGATGAGGATACCCACCATTGACCTAGAATCCCACCATTGACGCCAACGTGAGGACTTTGAACCTCGACAATTTTAACTGTGCATTTGACCTTCTACAAGGGCGGTCTTGAGTGGCAACAGGACTCGTCTGAAATAACGCTAGCCATGAGATTGCGACCATGACCGCAGAATTACCGCGGTCATATTTCTGCCTAGAAACAAGTAACTGCTTTGTTTTGTACAGCCTGACGCATTTTACCTTTAGATGTCAACCTTCAACTGTCAAATGAATAACACAGAGAACGTACATTTTTAATGAAATATCTGTGACGTGAAAGTCATACAATTCTAAAAATAAAATTCCTTTATCATTTTGAAACAGCAACCGTAATCCTATTTGTCACAGTTCATTTCCTGTACGGGTATAAAAGTATGATTTCTTTATGAATAAAAGTAAGGAGAAAATGAAAAACATACTTTTTTAGCGAGAAAACGTGACTTAATTCGTTATGGCTTAATCATTTTCGCATCGGAAGTGCTCCGCCACGTTTGGAGAAGTTTATGGTTCGCTAAAATTACATAATGTTTTTCACGGTTACAGGTTACATGAGATTACTGGAATTCTGAAACAGATTGAGAAATTTTCGTTAATTATCTTAAGGTGGCTGGCCACGTTCGAAACCATGATTTTGAAAAAGTGTATAAATGGATATCAGTTAGTATCAGTTGAATTATAATGCACATGTAAAATTGTTTTAAAAATTTAATTACGAGACAAAAATTAGTAAATGCAATTTTTTGGCAAATAATGAAGTTAATATGATGTATCTTCAGAATATTCTCTTTTCATGAAACTCTTTCTACGAGGCGTGTTCGGAAACTAAGTAATGTTTTGGAAAAACTCGCATAAAAAATCGTTTTAAACACGCTTTTATTAGCTTCAAGTCAGATTAATTTGAAATTTTGCACACTTGTCAAGGATCGATGACAATGCAATAATTTAATAATTTTATTCCATTTTCCTGATTAGATCGTCAGGATTAACTATTTCCCATTTCCAGATTTGGCGACTAATTCCTAAAGGTTTAAGTTACAAACCTAAAACGAAAATGCGCATGGTTTATACAAAAACAACAAACAAATAAAAAGTGTCCTTCATGTGAAAAAGGGGAGGATACTTCAGCAATTTCTTACCATTATGTAAGCAATTGCCTAGTTTTTCTGAAAATGGAAATAAATAAATGATAGTTTAAAAAACTTAAGAAATACACTCTTTTACTGTAGATTGAAGTAAAAAATGAAAAATAAATTATAGTTTTAAAAAACTAAAGGACACGCTTTTATAGTTAATCGAATTAAAAAGTAAAAAAAAATTATTCTTAATATAAGAATAAAATGATTAACGAGAAAATTAATGTCATTGTGGTAAAAGCGTGGGGGTCTCGATATCAGTTGCCATAATTTCTTACCAATTCTATTCCAAAATGCAGAGTTTGTGTAAAAATGTAGTACAAAGCACCCCACGCTTTTACCGAGATTACATTAATTTTCCCGTTAGTTATTTTATTCTTATGTTAAGAATTATTTTTTTACTTTTTGATTCGATTAACTATACAAGCATTTTTTGTGTTAGTTTTTTTAAAACTATTTAATTTATTCGAAACAAAATTTATTTTTACATGAAAGAGAGCATGTCAAAGCTATTTGTCTTCTTTGTTTCCACAATTGTTCAACTTTAATCATATCGGGAAATCAACTTGTCACTACCCTCTTCAAAGAAAAATGCTGCCAGTGAATATAGACACTGCTAAGCAGCTCTTTGTGGATGCTCATTACGAAGTATTTTCTTATTGTTAACCGTCTATTTGCATAAATTTTTTCTCATTCACTTTTCAACCAAACCCTTTTAACAACAGAAGGCCATCCACTCCGGGCTTCATCATGAACATTGGTGCGCCCATCATTGAATTGTCAAACCCACATTCTCATTTTTCTTTTTTTCATTTTCACCTTGAACCTCTACAAGTTGAAGATGGCATATCATCCCTTGTATTTTTAAAAAAAAACTGATTATAGAACGCACTTAACAGACAGCAAGATCGGCAAACATCTTAAACGTTTAATAACACCCGCGAAAATCAACACAATCTGGCTGTAATGGTATCACAAACAACCAGATACACACGTGCACAAAGGACATCTTAAGGTATAAGCCAAGTAGGCTCGGACCCAGGGCCTCTGTCACAAAGGGAGCCTCATCTCGTTCTCTATTCAGCCTTTATAAGATTAAGATTTGAAGAGTTTGTACGGTCAAATGTTATTTCCGGTTATATTTTCCGAAAAACTGGGTATTTCAGACGATATATTAATTGGATATATGTGATGACCGTCGTCCAAATATAGACCTAGGCCTACCACCATATACTATCCAGGGACGTCTTAGGACATAGGCCTAGGTCCAGGACCTCACTCTCGGTGGTGGGGGCCTAGGATCGTTTTCAACTCTGATCAAATAAGATCATGATCCGGAATATCTCCGGATCATGATCCGGATCATCTTTTCAAATAAGATCATGATCCGGATAATTTTATTGGTGAAATATTATTCCCGTATATATTCTCCGAAAAACATGGAATTTTAAACTGTATGTCAACTAGTAAAAGTGGTAATACTATATTATTATGTGAGGACCATTGTCGATATCTAGGCTTAGCCCTAACATCCTAAACAATCATTCAACTCCTTTAGTTGAAATGTGGCCAACGATCAAATCGGTTCGTGATACATTTATTTGTTTCAAAGTACCTTTTGAATGAGTATTTGACAATGCATGCTATATACTATCTACTTTTAAAGAAAGTAGGTAAGGCCTACTTTTTCTTAGGGACCCAGGGTCTCAAAGCGTCTTAAGACGTTCCTGGTTGAACTCCGATACTACCTTTGTGGTTGCGATAGAAAGAAACGGTACTGAGTTTCCGGAAACGCCTCGTATTATAATAATATATTTTCTATATATCGCTAGGACTAAGATGGACTAGGTTGAACTAAGATTTTTGTTATGTGTTATTTTGATATGGATCTATTCATATTTTATAAAAACAGAATATAGAGAAAATTTAACGAAAAAATCCCAGTTATTATCTAAATTGATCGTAACTCGGAAAATAATGCGAATTTTTCAAAAATTTTAGTTTAACCCCGGTACAGAAATCCCAGCCATATATAGGCAAAATATTACTGTTACAGAAGCATTTTTCATTAAGGGATGTTTTGTAAATATGTCGTTCTTTCTTATTTTCTTTACCAAACAAAAATATTCAAATAATTTTTTATAATCATATTCTTAAAACATTGTTATATTTATATTCTAATTCAACTGACACTAAATGTCAAAAAAATAATTGAACTTTTTAAAATCCCAATTCCGAACGTCATTTTAATTTCCAATTAAAAGTAAAAACTAGTGTTTTTTTTTTTCATAAACAGCTTATAATCTAAAACAACTAAAACAAACAAAAATGTGAGCTATAAAGCACATTTTTGGTAAATAACAACGAAGATAAAAATTACACTATATTTATTTCATTATTTTAGTTTTTGTAAACTGCTAAAAAAGATTTTTGAAAAAAATTAAGGCTGAAACAAAGGAATTCATTTTGGAAACAAAATTTGTCTATTGATTAGACCTTGATAAGACTAAAATCATAATCTATATAGCGTTTTTTTTTTTGTCGTTAGATAATGAAATGAAATGTAATTTATCATAAGAATAAAAAGTGACATTTTAAATATCGATTGGTAAAAAGAAAAGTTTGTTTCGTTTATAGTTTCCATATGAACTATTTACTTTAGAAAATTAAACACAATTCCATATTGGTGAGTAATATTCTGTTACAAAAGCACACAAACAAAATTACTTTAAAAAAAATGGTTTTTTTATTGTCTGCCGAAAAAGAAGCAATTTTAAAAGTATACTTAATTTTTCTTTGAAATATGCTTTGAATATTTTACACTAACCGTTACCCGCCAGCTTCGCAGGGTATTCCATGACATTGTATGAATATATGTACTATTTTTATGTTATTAATATATAAGTCTTACCACTAGGCTTTTATATGTATGGAAAAACATTCTTATTGTCTTCACCTCTTAATTTAAAAATAACTTGAATTTCTCTAAGACTTAAGTCTATTTATTATGGTCTCATAACCTCTCTTGAAAATCGATTTCCTAAAACCCGTTCTTAGCGGATCCCTACTCAACAAAAGAAACATACTTACCGAATTTCAAACCTGTAGGTCTAATAGATAAAATAATAGATAAAACGAGCATTTCTTTTTATCTATATGCCTCCAGTAATACCACCACAAACCCTTGCATTAACCTTTCTTTGTAAGATCTGGTAAAAAAATTTACTTAAATTTTTTAAGCAAGAATACAACTAGTTGTGAATTAAGAATGTTCTATTTTCCAAAAGGAAACTGCTTCGATCACTGGACTGTCCTTACACAATTAGTGTTTTAAATTTTAATTAAAGGGGGAAAATGAAAATTATTTTATGCAGATTAAATCATATTTTTTACTGAAAGATTTCTGTATCTGTATTTATTCAATGAAATTTTTATCTTGTTCATATGAATCCAAACGTTTATTTTTCTCAAACATCTATCCATTATATTTTATTTTTGCTACCCTTAGGGTATTTAACTTTTTATTCGCACGTTTTATATTACTATTTCTTACAGAATAGCAATTATCATCTTATTAATGGCTTTCATTTTGTGTAAAATCATTTATCAATTTTTTTTCAAACTTTTTTCAACTTTCAAGCGTTTTTGAAATCTGACTTATTTTTATTTTTTGTCACCCGTGTACGAATTCAAAACCTGAGCTGTGATCTTCTTACATTAATTTATATATTTTATAAAAAAAAATTACAGTACTGAAAATAAAGTGTATGTTTTCTTAAATGATATTAAAAAGACAAATGTGTGTGTGTGATAAACTATTTTATTTAAAGCCAAATCTCTTCTCAATATTTTTAGCCTATGGAGGTGAAGATATTGAGAGAAAAAAAGCAAATACAGTCTCCACCTCTTTAACAGAGTCACTATCTCTATAATGTGAAAAGTCACGATCTCTGCGTCAGCGTCGTTATTTCTATAATACAGAAAACATCCGTAAAATTTCATTAACTTTGAAATTCCTTTATTACCATTCTTGAAGCCTATGATGTTATGTGCGAACTGAATTTTTTTTCTGTTATTACTGAAGTAATTTTGATGAATCACCTGGAATTCTTCCATTTTTATTATGTTTCAATGTTATGTGCACTGTCTTCGAAAGGATTGCTAAGTTCTTTTGAGTATTCATCAGTTTAGAGAAAGATTATTTGTTACGAAGTCATTATCCCAGTATTTTATATTTGCAAGAAGATTTAAAAGTTGATCAGAGTGCTGACAAAAGGATTCTTCTCCAGTTAGTTATTTTTATATGCATGGTTGTAGTAAGCATAGGCATCGTCGGCAGCACAGGCTTCAGCTTTTGGAGACTGAACAACGCAATCAAATGTTATTCCTGTGCTAGAATTCTTTTTTCTGTTCAGGAGCTCACTTTTTTAAGTGTTCCAGAAAAAGAATATATCCAAAGGAACAAAACATATAAGACAGGTCGCAGTAGTATATCGCTTGGAACATGTTGATGTTCCAAAGGAGCATAACAGAAAATGCATCTAACAACGATTCCACCATTGTATAAACCTTATATATCCACCTTATATATCAAAATCTCATACTTTGGAGTGGCATTTTTGCAGTGTTCCAGCAAAAGAACATATCCAACGAAATAAAACATGTAAGATATGTCGCAGTAATACATCACTTGCAACACATTGATGATCCAAACAAACATGACAGAAAACGCACCAAACAACGATTCCGTCATTGTCAATGACTTATTTATCAAAAATTTATGTTTTCAAAAAACATAACGTAGTGGTTAAATAACAACTTCACTTTGTTCACTCAGACACTCAAATAAATTTTTCAAGATAATAATATTATTAAAGTAACTGTGGTTTTTGTTGCGATTTATATTGGTTGTGCAACAGAGTAAATGCATTGTTGCTTGATTTTTGTAAAAATGACTAAATAATCAGATGGGTTATAATGACGTTGTTACAATTAAAACGCGTACGGAAATAAACATAGTAAAATTGTATTAATATTTTTAAAACACACTTGTATATATATTCGAAATGGAAAAAAGTTATCCATTGATACGCGATTTCAAAAACACGGTTCCGAATGTGTAGTTAGTCACCTGAAGTCGAATTAATAATTTTTACAAAAGGTTAACATTTGAATAAATTCAAAAATTTTAGAATTTTTCAAAACTTTATCTTTTAATTTTAAAACATGAAAAAAAAATTCTATATTCTTTTTTTAAGAAATATTTTAGGTAGGATTCTGTCGTAAAATTCTGTTTTCTTTTCTTTTTTATCCCCCATGAGGATTGTTTTTTTTTTCCTGGAATGAACAAAATAAATTTTCTGTTTCACTCACTTATTTCATCACTTATATTATATAAACATTATCCAAACAAATAACAATTTTTAAAAAAAATGCATTCTCAAAAGACCGTGTTAAAAGATATTTCAAATATAACAATTTTTTTTTGTCACAGAAAACACTTGACAGCTTGAAAACAGAGAACTCTACCATCAGAAAAACATATTTACTTTATAATCCTGTCATGTCTTCAATAAACTTTTCAAAAGAACTTTTTTTTTGATTTTTTGATGCGAGAGATAATTGTCATGTGTTAACAAAGTGTGATTAGTAAGAAATCAGAACGGTGCCGATACAAAAAATAAAGATTATCCAAATATTATTTTCCCTTTTATTATTTATTTACTTGAATAAAGATAATAACACCAATAGCTGATACTGTAGCCGGTGTTCTGAAAGTATTTTCAAGTTTACAAGTACTTCAAACTTTAACTTCTCACTTAGAAAAATATTTTCCTTGACATTGAATTTATCTTTGAATCTAGGGTATGATAACCTTGATGTATATCATTTGCATCAGTGTATAATACCTCTTTTGATACTAAAAGAGTGCCCTGTACACTCCCTTCTTGATAAATTCGGAAAACTGGTTTTTGAAGTATTAGCAGATAACAATTTCTCGCAGAGTTTTATTTTTAGATAAAATGCTCTAATTCAGGAATAGAATGTCCTTCAAAAGTTTTACAGACTTAAAAAATAATTTGAGGAGCAAAAAATTGTTAATGCCGAAAATGGTCCCAAAAGGCAAGTAAAAAGAAAAAATAATTCGAAAAGCCACAAAACATTTAGAGAAATGAAATAGCGGGAATGTGTGAATAATTCTTCAATTTGTTAGTATAATACAATTCGATATGATAAGTTATGTTTTTAAATTGATCGAAAAATATTTTCAAAATCTTTTTTCAAATAATGTTTTTACTGATTGTTGAACTTTTTATCAAGTGTCTGACATTCTTCATTCAAATTTCCCACTTTTCAGTTAAGATGGAGAATTTTATCAATTAAAAAATAATTTAAAATCTGAACTCTATTATTTTGATCTTTTAAAGTGTGTCTAAAACTACATAAGCGTTAATAATTCTAATTTCAGAAACTAAAGTTACTGCCATTCTACAAGGGGTGATCAAATGAAAAGGTACGAAACGACATAAAAATGAAACAGTTAAATATTTGCATATTCCGCCAAGGGAGAATGTAGCGAGACATCTCGGGATGCCATTGGAGACTCTGACTGGGATCGGATCATGCGCGGGTGCCCGCATGCGCAGGAGAGAGCAAAGGCTCTTATAAAAAGCGGCGTCCAAATGATGCGAGCACAGAATTACTCGAGCACAGAAAAAGCATTAACTCCGATGTGTACTGTGAGACACTCCGACGCCTACGCAGGTCCATCAAGAACAAAAGACCGGGGCTGCTCACGGAAGGTGTGGTTCTGCTCCATGATAACGCGCGTACACACGTCTCCAGAGTCACACAAATGGAACTGGACAAGTTCCAATGGGAGACGTTGGACCCTCCGTCCTACAGTCCGGACATGTCACCCTGCGATTTCCATGTGTTTGGTCCACTGAAGAAACACCTGAAAGGAAAGCGCTTCAACTCGGACGACGTACTCAAGGACACTGTGAAGGACTGGGTCTCGTCACAGCCACAGGAATTCTGGGAACAAGGAATCCTGCGGCTTGTTCATCAGTGGGATCGTTGTGCTCAGGCCTATGGTGTATATTTTGAATAAAGTCTATATTTGTACCCACCGTGTCGTTTCGTACCTTTTCATTTGATCACCCCTTGTAATTTCTTTGATAAAAAGCCCTAAACCTTACACACCCAACTTTGAATGAATTAAAATAATAATGCATTATACTCTTAGAAAATTTCTGTTAAACAAGAATAATTTCAGTATGGAGGAGGAATCTCTTTTTATATATGTCTAGTATACTACCAGGGACGTTTTAAGACATGGGACAACTGGGGCCTCTTCTCATTTCGATTCAGCCTCAAAGTCACAATAAGATCATGATCCGAATAGTTTCAATTGTTATTTCGTGCTTTATGGCAAACGACAACAGTGGTAAGACTACATTGTCATGTCATGTCCGTCGTCTGTGTTTAGGCCTAGGCCTAATAACATATAGCCAGTGGTCTTCAAACTTTTTCAACTCACAGAACCCCTGGAGTAAGATGTTTTCGGGGAACCCTATTCTGCACACACACTTAGAAGAATATATCTTAAAATAATATTTAAAATAGGTCAATGTAAAGGCAATTAAAAAGTATTGCATTTAAAATTTTAAAATTTAATCTACTTTTAATATAATTTACTCATTAGTAACATTATTCTGTATTCCAAGTGTCACCTAGCCATGCATTATGTTTAGTAACTGGGATATATGCTTGCATTTTTTCACAGAAATTGTCGAAGTCTAGGTGTATTTAGATTAATTGCAATCGCATTACATATTCTGAGTTTCATTTGTTTTTGTACTTAATTTTGTAGCCACTAACGTTGAGAGATGTTTCTCACTTATACACATTGCTCTGAAAGACATTAAATGTTTATAGCTGTGCGAGAGAAATATTGTGTATTTTGCGTGAATTTGCAACATAAAATTTAGGAGCTGTTCTTTCGTAAATTTAGATTTTTAAGGTTAAATATGTTGTGATAATTTGTTCCCTCTCCTTTACTGTAGGTGTTTTTCCACAAATTCAAAAAGGTGCATTTTCCAATACAAAAAATTTAGTTTTGCAAGACGTTGTACTTACGAGTATAAAATTATTGCGTGGGGAATCCGGGGTAGTGAACAATAAAATATTCACAATCTAGTTGGATAATGTAAAGATAAAACGTTATAATATTCTTTTATTATGTTATAATAAAGTTTAAAAAGTATTGTGCTAAATAAAGTTATTTCGTATAAATAAAATTTTCAGTTTCTTAATGATTGGTATGAGCTTTAAATTCTTGTGGGCATATAAACTTAATAGAGAGCGTGAATCCATTTTGCATACACATTTATAAGTTTCTTTTCGATTTTTTTAATGTGACTCGTGGAACCCCTGAGTATGCTCATGGAGCCCCAGGGTTCCGTGGAACACAGTTTGAAGACCACTGACATATACCATCATTACTCATTTAGTGGAAAGGAGGCATTTGGTCAAGTCAGTTTGCGCCTAGATTTATGAGATTGTGAGTCTTGCGCATTTATTTGTTTCGGATTTTTATTAGTACGTGTATTTGACAACGTATGCTTCATACTGTCAAAAGAGTTTCAGGTGGGACCTACTTTTTCATTGAGGCTCAGGGCCTCAAGAAGTCTCAAGACGCCACTACATACCACCGCAAAGCCTTACATTAACTAGTAATTAAATAATCCTCGTCACAAGCTTCGAAGAGGACGATATTCAAATTAATCCATTAGTTCGAATCCCAATTCTAAAAAAAAAATTTTAAAAAAACTTCATCATATAAAATAGAGAGAGTGCTGCATGTGTGTTAAACAGAATTACGTCTCTGAAATATAACGTAATTGTCGTGGAAGTTATGAGAGAGAGGTATCTTCATCTCATCATTACTCAATATTGTAAGGTCTGTTGCTAATGTATGAAATATGTCGCTATATTGCATTGTTTTATACTTGGAGTCCATGAAAATTAAAAATGTTTTCGTTTATGTATAAATAATTCTTATTTTCCGTCAAAAATATATGACGCCAGCACTTCTGTGTGGGTGTGACACGTACGATATGAGTGCATGGCCCGTGAGTGAGTATCATGGCTTTCTCGTTTAACATTTTCCCTTTTCTCGACAAAATCAGCACTTCCAATATTATTTTTCGAAATTACTTTGACTTCTTTGTTTCTTTCCTCTCCGCTTACCCCGGGGTTGCACGGGCTTTTACCGAGTGAATAACTTCATCCCCATGGGAATTTCCTGTTTCCCTTAAGACGATAGCACTTATGTGTGTGTGTGCGTATGCGCGCGATGTGAGTGATTTCTTTAACTACGTCATAAAAACTCCCTTTTTCGAAATTTGTTCTTAAGTTGGTGTGGTAGTTAGGAGAGATGGGTGAAAGGCTCAGGTGTCGTCCTCATCACTTGACCGAGGCTTAAAATTTCGAAGTCCGTCGCCAAAAACTCTCGAGTAGGTGAACAGTGCGAATTTATAAATCACTCTCCCACTTTCCGATTCTTTCGTTGCAATTTTTTAGTCCTCGGAAACGAAAATGTAGCCTTTTTAAAAATAGGTGTATGTTGAAAAAAGACAGAAAAGTAGAAATTTTTCAAATTACGAAACAGTTGAAAGCTATTTGGCGCGAAACCATTTTTCGACGCCAAGGCTTGGCAAACTGTAAAATCGCGTATTTTTTATTAAAGTTTTTATTTCTTAGGGCTTAATTTTTAAGTTAATGTTTCAAACTTCACACATTAATTTCGAAAACTAAGGACTTTTAAATAAAAAATGTACAAAAAATACTGTTTAGATTATTTCTTGCAATAACGTTATTTTACGAAAATCACAAAAATTTTTTAAAATCCGTAATTTTTAAGCAATTTTTTCAATTTTCACACAGAAGTTTAATAACATTATTCTACAAACACAACAAAAGTTTCGTATGATAATCTTAATAAATAACGAAGTTATTCAATGTTAAGTTAAAAACTTCGACAATTTTTCGAAAAATCTTTAAAAAAAAGTTTTGGGCATTTTATTTTTTAAATGACAGGTTCTAAAAGAAAAAGGCTTGAAGTTATTTAGTGTAGAATATCGTTTTCATAACACGAAAATAAATTCATACGCAACGATTTCGAAATAATTTTCATAAAAACGCATCAATTTTAACTATTTTAAAAAAAATCTTAAAAAATAGAAAATATTATTATTTTGCAAAAAAAATTATACTTTATCGTGGCGAAAAAAATGATCTTTCCGATTCTGTAATTATTTTTTGTTTGATTTAAAAAACAAAAATCGGATGGCTGTTTAAATATCGTCGAGAATACCGAAATATTTCACCCTCTGTTCATTCACGACGCTAGGCGGGGAAAATAACGAGCAGGGTTAAAACAATTAAGCGTTTTAAGGTTTTTAATTAATATATTTTTAATTAATTACAATATCGGAATGAAAAATAGTTTACGTCCTATTCTCAGACCTACTGAATATACCAAATTTCATAAGAATCGGCCACACGGTTTCGGAGGAGTTTGGTTACAAACACTGTGACACGAGAATTTTATATATTATATGCTTAATATATCCAGTATTTGATCCCAAAAAAACTTTGAGCATTGAAAATTTTGGGACTCCGTTCCATTTAACATGTTTCACTCTCTCATTATTCCATACAATTGGTCTTTAGCGGAATCACTTAGCTACTACAACCATAAAGTTTCATATGATAAAGTATTCTGAACTTAAAGGATGCGTGTGTTGCGTGCATATGTCTTTCTTTTTAGTAGTCATTCTAGAACTACCCTACATTTCCTTACAGAAATCTTCACAGGAATTGTTAAATGAAAGAATGATTGTAGAATCCCCGTCTAATGAAACATTACGTGACGCTAACGTTTCCAAAACTTTTAAAATTAACTTTACGATTCGGTTTCCTTGTATTTGTTTTCTGCTGTAGTTCTTACTGTATTGATTGAATTCTAAATACAGATACTCAAAACAATTCTATGCATTAAATAGCCAAAAATTAGAAACATCCAGCTCTGTGAGGAATTGCTTCTGGTTTTGATGATAGCAATATCTTTCTAAGCAAGTTGCTGAAACCCTTGAGGAGGGATGAATATTATCCCATACTAACGAAATGGCAGCTTTGAATTCTCTCAAATCATATGGTAGTTTCTTGGAGCTGTTAAAAACTCGCCCCATAAATGCGTTAATGAGTTGAGATCGGGTGACAGAAGGGCCATTGAAGCAATTGAAACTCTGAACGGTGTTTCTCAAGCCAGTCTTAAATAATTCTAGCTCATTGGCAGGATGTATCGTCCTGCTGGAAATAGTTATCATAATCAGGAAGCAATATAGCCATAAATGGGTGTACGATGTAAAATACTGACACTGACGTATGATTCTATTGAAATTAAGAGAATAACAGTATATCAGGAAAGAGTTCGCCAGACAAAGATTCCTCTGCTACCTGTTTGAATATTAGTCATTTGGAAAGCCAGATTGAAACTAGTTTGATATCGGTACACTACTCGTTTTTGGCGTAATGTTATCGCATAACTTGGCAAAATTTTACAACTAAACAAAAAAATCTGTACCGCACTAATATCAAATTATCCGTGGTTTCATCTGCTTGCACCACACATGGATCCCACCATAAACATTATGAACAAAAAATCCTGATATCAGGCTAGAAATCCTTCTTCCATTCATCAAATATCCAATTTTCACGTTTTGTTGCTTGCAAAAGTCATTTTCTTCCTTTTCACAGAGAAACCAAGGAGACTCTTGTTTAGTTGGCGGCTATTAAAAAGATTTGTTTTAATATCCGTCTTTAGAACGTACAGATATACTTTGCAAAGATCCTGAAGTACATTGCGCTATCACAGTTTTTGCACTGTAGCTTTTATGTTGCTGCACACAATACATGTCAATCAACTCTTTCGTTCACGAATAATTTCCGCCACTATTTCTGCTCAGAGTTTTTTGGCTCAGCTGCCTTTCTTTAAAGACTCAAGATCTTGTTCGAGAAAAGACCAGAATGTTAACGATGTTTTAATCCTATTTTAACCCACATCTTTATATATCACTTTGGAGAATTACCCTTCTATAGGATAAAAGTTCGTGGAACATACCCATCTAGCTCTCACAACGTGACGGATCTATACGCGTTCTCTAACAACTCCTTGGGAATTCCTTTAGGGCAATAATTCTTTCAACCAACTTTCACCGAAGACAAGAAAACGTGATTATGCAAATTAAGTTTAATATATCTATTCTGTATTCGCGAGTTTTAGGGAGATAGTGAAGTGAGAATCGAAGATTAGAAAAGTGAGAATTGAAGTTTACTGGCGTGAGGAGAGATCGAATTTGAAGTGAATTAATGAGAAGCGAGCAATCCGGCAGTAGTATGTAAATAGTGTAGGACAGGGGTCGGCAACCTTTTGAGTCGGAAGAGTCAAAATTTACAATTTACAAAATTACAAAGTTTTTAAAGAGCCACAAAATTTTTTCTTGCCAACAACAAATAGTACTTGCATAAATAAAGTGTCTTGATAAAAAAGTAATTTATTCATTCATAAGAAAAAATATCTATTTATTCATATATACTAGTAGTGTTTTTCACTACAAATTAGATAATATATATATATATGGCATTATTAGATAATTACTTATTATTCAAGTAAAAAAATTAAAACAATTAGACATTTACTTACAACACTAACTTGTACTTCAATAGCAAACAATTGAGCAAACAAATCCAATGGTAGCGATGGCTTTGCATGGTTATTCAAGTAGAAAATTTAAACTTTATCAAATAATGTAACTTGTACTTAAAAATAAAACAAAACAATAACATACATTTGAGCAAACAAATTCAATGGGAGCGTTGGCTTTGCATGGTCTTAGAAAGTTTGGATAAATTTGGCTCATAATTTGTTTTTTTAGTTTCAAACAAGACTCTAAATTTTCATTTGTTATAGATGGCTTCTTACTTTACTTATAATTATATTCATGCAAGAGAACGCCTGCTCGCACGAATATATCGATATGAAGCTAGTCAGTACTCCAAATGCCACCTTCTTCACCTCACTGTAGCAATCTAGAAGATTATTCCATGAGTTGAATATAAGTGCCTGAACTCACGGCACTTTTGTTGCGTTACGTACATACATTTCTGAACCTCCAACTCTTCCAACTTGCTTTTCAACTCTGTAACTTGTCCACTCTACAAAGCTTTACTTATTTAATCGATCAATTGCATTTTTAGAGTTCAAGTATCAATTCCAAATGACTCAATGTGGATTTCGTTACAATTTGTGTTGAGAGGATTTGCTATGAATGCTAGAGTGGTTTCGTTGGTTTTAAATTGCTTAAATCTGCCAGAAAATTCATCTTTAATTTTATTTATAACTGTGCTGAAGTAATTCGTGTCAACAGTTGCATTTATTTTATTGCGATATTGCTTTAGAAATTGAAAATGAAGTAATTTAGCGCTCTGAATATCTTCTGCAAAAAGAATTAATTTTTCTTCGAAACGAACCAATTCTTCTACCAAAACATAGGCTGAGTTTCCCTTTCCTTGCAATTTTAGATTCAGCTCATTTACTTTCGCTGTGACATCCACCATAAAGTAAAATTTTTGCAACCATTTGTTGTTCTCTTATTCAGGGTGTTCATGCCTTTTTCATTAAGGAATGTATTTATTTCATTCAAGCACAAAGCAAAACGTTTCAACACCTTTGAAAAGCCATCGCACTTTAGTTTCAAGAAGGAGGTCGGAATACTGAGTCTCCATTTCGTTTAAGAATTCTTTAAACTGAAGATGGTATAGCGCTTTTGACAAGATGCTGTTGCAATCTTGATTACCAAATTCATGACCTCAACTATTTCGGCCGGAAATGTTTGGGCACAAAGCGCTTCTTGGTGTATTATGCAGTGAAACGTAAAAATTTCGTGGTTTATTTTGCTCTGTA
This sequence comes from Trichonephila clavata, assembly GCA_019973975.1. NCBI lineage: Eukaryota > Metazoa > Arthropoda > Arachnida > Araneae > Nephilidae > Trichonephila > Trichonephila clavata. The sequence goes on along the minus strand of BMAO01006384.1, from coordinate 177,365 downwards.
GAATCGTTGTTGCCCCTTTATTTTTTCCTGTCATACTTCTGGCTCCATCAGTTGCTATTCAAACGATTTCATTTAAATCGATCTTATTGTCTTCAAGGCATTTTTGCACGGGATTCACTATATCTTCCCCCCTAGTTAGTCGCGAGAGCGGTAGCAATCCTAGAAGTTCTTCTTTTTAACCTTGGGAAGACATATACATGGCAAAAAGGACAACTTGTGCCGTGTCTTTTATGTTGCAAGACTCATCTGTAGCAAGTGATAAGGCAGAAGAAAATTGAATATCTTCCATCTGTAAATATATTAAGAACGATTTGACGACGATATGATTCATAACGGTTTTTAAACGGTTTTTTTATAAAATAAATAATATTTGCGTATGGAACTAAAGAGCCACAGCTTCAAATCCAAAGAGCCGCAGGTTGCCGACCCCTGGTGTAGGACGTGTGAAGTGGGAATCTCTAAGAGGTGCTCAAGTCAACTATTAGTGTTCAAATCCTCGTCTAGCGGATAAAGAATTGCAAGAGTTCAGGTACTGTGCTCATATTTTAAGTGGAAGTTAGAGAGTTAAATTGTTAGCGCAAGTCCGAAGTAAAACGAGCTTGTATAAGTTATCGTAGGAATATATTGAATGATCGTATATATTATCCCCAAGCTATCTTGTCTCACCTCAGTCTTCTAAGTGTTGATCAAATTTTTTTTAGTTGGATTATTATTGTGTCTGGGTTGAATATTGTGACAAATAAACAATTGTAGGGAATCATGTCGTCTGATCAATTAGTCCCTCCCACACAACTAGCCGGGTTAGAGGGAAGAAGGAATAATAATTCCTTACAATCTTGTTGCGTTCAGTCCCACAAGTTTCTTGTTTTCTCCTATGAATAAAATGTTCTAATCTCATACCGTTAATTAAATTCTTGTCTTCAATAGACCTGAATAACGTTTTAAAATTATTTTTTAAACACGCAACATTATTTACTAATATTAATGACGTAGAATCTTAGAAATCTACTACAGACGTATTGTTCACTCCTTCTCTCCATATTCTTCCTTTTTCCCGCTCAAATGAAAAATCCAGTTCCATTATCCACAGCAACACCTTTTTTTTTTTTTTTTTACCAATCAAAACAGCACTGCGAACTAATTCTTCACAATGACAAACGCTAACTGATTCTTCTGACCAGAAAAAGGCTTTTTATCAGAAATTCCAATTTTTAATACGTCAATGCACGTACTACGTGATTCAAAATACATTGAAAATTCTTTTCAGCAAGAAATAAAAATGTTGTTTATTTACAACTAGCCTTTTCATTTGCTATTGAATAACAGAAATAATAAGAGAGATAAAAAGACATATATAATAAGAGATTAACTTAAAAGATAAATTATTTGAGCCTATTATATTAACTGGATAAAAGTACCATGTATGCATCAAAAAGCTTATTCACACCAGTAATTAGTGAGTGGTGAAGATATATCCATTCAACCTTCACGCGTAAGGTTCTGATTGGATGCATTTTCACCGCTTGCTGCTTACTGCATCTGTGTGAATGAGCTTTAAATTATATTGTAAGTTAATTGATAATTTAAGATTCGCTCTTAGATTTTTGCTTTTACGTGTGCATGTATTTAAAAATGTATAGAAATTTAAAATTTGTGTTTATATATATTTGGCAATAAAATTAATTCTAATAATTCTGAACAATTATTTTTCAAAATCCACTATTAGTTCAACAAAAAAAATTTTTAAAAAATTTGTTTATTTTTACTTTGACATGCATTAATTCCGTTTGTTCTACGAATTCTAATAGATAGTTGCCAGATTTCTGAACACCAATTACGTAAGAAAAGTTAAAACATGGAATGATGTACAAATGGTTATATGATTCCTAGTTACTCAACACTCAATTACTACAGTTTGATTACATTCAATTATCTATTTTAATCAAGAACTTTTTATAACTGCAATAAATGTTTACCTATGGCTATATATATATACACTCAATACGAGTCACTAGTCACGGGTCATTTTGGATTTTAGATATTTCTTCAAATGCTTAGAGAAATATTTGACAAAATGTTTTGTAACTTGATGGGTAAAAAGCATGCTTAAACTCACACTTATAGTGAAGTTTTGGTTACATACATTATGAGACACTGGAAACATTTGTCATTTTCACAAAATTTTTAGTTAGCTCTTTTCAATGTTTGTATGCATTTTCTTGATAGTAAAACTCATATTCATGAAAGCGTAAGCGTTTATTTTAAGAAAATCCAGTGTTTTTTCAATATTTTGTTTAGAATTTCCTGATATATAACATATATCAGGATATAATACCTTGTTTATAATGTCCTGTCATAAAACTGATAAATATACTAACGCCACACGAGGAAAAAATTAAATATAAATTTAAAATCAAAGCAATTAGTAGTTAATGATATACAGTGCATGTTTCAAATACGTAAAATTTCAAATGATAGAAGGAAAACAGCGAGTATCATTCACACACATACACATTTTTTTTTCGACTACGATTTTATTAGAAAATCTCTTCCGTGTTTTTTCCCCCCTTATCTTGTATCGTCAGTTTTTTTTTAAAGCTCCTCTACATTTTTCTTTCATTACTTCAACTTTTAATAATTCTGAGATTTCTCATCAGTAATTATTGATTGTTATATGGTCAGTTGGATTGTTGCCAACGGCCAATAGTGTGTTTTTTCCTCGAAATGACGAAATCTAATCAATAAATGGAAAAAAGTGCTATCTAAGATTTTCAGGCACGTACTAAAAAACATTGAAACTCAAAACTCATTATCCTCATAATTAACAAGTAAATAACCTCTCTTATGTTATCATTCTTTTCTTTTATTTCCTTTGAGTAACTGAATGAAGAACTACGTCAATTTGTTGCACCAAACGCTCGTAAATTCCTTAAAAATCATTACATTCGTGACAAGTAGAACTAAGCAAAATGTAAGAAATTTAAAACCATAAAATTACGAATTCGTGACTTTTTTGGGTTGTCAGATAGTTCGCTGAGTTTTCTTAATTCGCATTGTATAGACCATAATACAGATAAAACATAAACACGCGACTTAAATTTTTAAAAACCAAACAATAATTCGGCCTTATACAGTTCGTAATATATATATATATATGAAAAGCGAAATGATTTCCGGATTACAAGATTTGAAAAAATGAGGTTTTTGTATTATTTCCATTAATCATTACTCGACATTTCCAATCATATAGAAACTGCATGGTTGTTCAGAAACCACTTTCGATACATATTTCACCGAAAATTGCTTGCAATCAAACAGGCAAAAAAAATTGCCGCTTCAATAGGTAGGATACCATGGCTACGATTATTAAACTATGCCGAAATCGACAATAAAATCGAGAAACATGTATTGTAGCGGTTTTGATCCCCCCCCCCCCGAGCTAGGATTACCAAACATAATCTCATCCACTTCAATATTTAGAGATAAACTTTCTAGTTTGCGAAAGTTTTGCTATTTAATGACCTAAGCTAGAGAGTGTATGTAATGTTTCGAAGTGCCCTTTCCTGAGTGTTTACGTCTACTCAATATTGCTAACAAAGCACTTGTTTAAAGCAGGTAACTTATATTTATTTCCAATGCTGAACTCCCATTACTAAGGTAATGTTCGAAAAAAATATTTCGCTTGTTACCTTAGCAACAATATGTGATTATTTTGTGGTTGTTTCTGATAGAAATACTACTGGGGTTTTTTCCCCTTTTTGTACTAAAAGGTGCATGAATATTATCCTTTTATGAGTTCCTTATGAAACTGAAGGTACAAATTTCGGAAATTGTTAAACCCAGAATCATAACAATTATTAATAATGGAATAGGTAATAATCATAATTCAGGATTTATAAAAATTAGTTATTTTTCAATAAAGTGATTGTTAATACGTTGCGTTTTCTTCACTTTCAACCAAAAAACTTTTTAAGGGGTTTTTTTTCTTGTCACACATGTGTAAGTACTCAATAAAATGAATCATAGTTAAATGTAAATTTTTTAGCATTAGATTTTTTTAAAAAAACTCAAGGATTCTCAGATCTGTTTAAAATTACGATAAATCACATGTCTTCAATAAAGTACTCTGATTCATGTAAATATGATAAATTATTTTCATATTTTTCATCCAATATTTTCTTAGAGATTCAGTTCTCCTTTAATTGAAGATGACTTAATGATTTTTCATATAACATGTAATTTTTCTTATGTTTGGTTTTGAAGGTACTGAGAACAAATTTTAAGCACATTAAACCAAGAACATTCTTATAAAAATTAAGTGTTTCATAATAGATGAAGATAATACCTTTACAATTTTTTTACAGAATTAAAAAATAGTTCAAAATCTATTTTCATTAACTGAAAATACCCAAAATAATAACCATTCCAATACACCAAAATTCAACACACACACACATTTCAATTCTTTTTTTTTTTTTTTTTTTTGCATTCTTATATAATTTTACTAACATTTAGATAAAATTACATTAAAACTCCGTATACATTTAGGTTAGTTATTAAAATGTAAAATTCTCACTACTTTTTAAATAAATAATTTGCTTACCACTCAACTTTTTTCCAATTGAATTTCTTACACTTTAAATTATTTTTATGTAGCTTGTATCTTTCTATTTAAAACGTCAGAAAGATCAATATCAAGAGAAGGAAAAGTTCAAATATACGAATTCTTCAGTTTCGAAAAAGTTCAGGCATAAGAGTAACTTTTTTGAAAAAAAAGAAAATAATTGTTTATTGAACATTTACGGTAATTTATTTATACCAGTTTCAAATGTCCATTATAGTTCAAAATTACGAGTTCTATCTCAAACAACTTTGGTGTGGCCTCGAAATGTGATGTTAACAATTAATCAAGCATCTTTTAAACAAAACCAATACTCTTCATAATATTAAGAAAGATAGTTATAATAACGTCGCGTTGTAAAGCTGCACGAGGGTTACTGGTGACGGAACTCGTAGTTTTGAACCATGGTCAAGTGAAAAGGACAACACCTGAGCTGCAGTCCTCCTGTCCTAGCCTCCACACCACACCAAGGGAGGTTGTTTGAGCTTTGAGATACTTAATGTGCATCGGCCTACTCTTCACGGTGGGTCTTCAGCGGTACTAGGCTCGAACTCATGACATGCCGAGTACGAGTCCGTAACTTTGACCACTAGATTACCACAGCCACTTCATAATATTGAATCGCAATCAGATTATGAGGCTGATTCTTAAGCTAACATTCCAACCTCTAAATCAGTGGCGTAATGTTCACCCCCGCACCGCGAGGGACCCAGGATTCTAGGGAGCCCAAAGCCTGACTGACGCCAAGTACGTACTCTTTTAAGATCCTGCTTGGGGTCCAAAATCTGACTTCGTGCGGGGGGGGGGGGTAACATTCTCCGTTACACTAATGCTCTAAATCCATAACAAACCAATAATATTTCGAACCCCAGTAAGATTCTGGAAACCAGGATTCTTGCAAAATCGTAAAGTTTTCATACTATTTGTGCAACATGGAATTATATTTGGTCGCTAGAGCTCCAGGAAAGGTGAGGAGAAAAAACAGGTGAAAAATCAGAAACTGTTTGTGGTGTTATAAAGATTATCTGTGAGCAATATCAGGTGATGTTCCGATACTTATCTGTAAACAATATCAGGTGATGTTTTTAAGCATATCAGTAGAGAGTATAATTTGATTAAGCTAAAGTTGTGAATTAAATTTCATCAAACTTAAGCACAGGACTACGTTGTAGCTTAGCGTTTGATTTGTATAGGGGAGACCGGGGCAAGATGACTAATGTCTTAATTTTTGCGTATTCCACTAGGTAGCAGCATCAAATGAACACTGCTAGCTCTCCTTTTGGCCTTTCGTGTTAAACAATAGTATAAACACGCTGAAATCGCCTTTTTTGTGTTAGTTGTGAAGCTTTGATTGTTTTTTGATGCCCCGATATAACTTTTATGCATGTGTAAATAAGCTATGCTACAGATACAGGTAAGATATAACGTTTCTCTTTAATATTTATGAGTAACTTGGTTTAAATACTACCTATTACCATGAATAAATGTCAATTAATTGCCTTCCTTCATGGTAATGAGAACGAATATTTTTAAACAGACAGTCTGGGGCAAGATGACGGTGTTTCGGAATTTATTAAGCTAACTATTGTTGTCCATTCCATTAAATCCTGTCAACACTTGTTTGTCTGTGTGTATGTCCGCGCGACCTTGCGCTTCCATCTCTTCTGGGCTAAGGGTGCATTGGATCGGGAAAGGTTTCATTCGAAAGGGGGTGACCAGAGGAGGACATTTTTGCCATCTGCTAAGCCCCGTAAAGAGGAAGGAATCTAACAATAATTTGTTGCTTTAGAGCTACTGGCTTTTATCTGCCACCTTTTCTGATTCTGATTTTTTGCGAGAAAACGAATGCTTCCTGAACTTGTAGAAAGAACCCCTCCAGGAACTGTAGTAATAAGGGCTGGAACAATGAGGGCACTTTTTTTTTTTGAAGCATTTTTATCTTCATGGGAAACCAAGCAAAGAATCTCCTAATCTGTTGATTTTGACAATCACGAAACTCATATAACTTTGCAGGCTATCTTATATTGCAGAGCGAAAAACATCATCATGGTTGGGTTGCCGTCGCACACATCGCATCGTCTCCAGCCCCTTGTTGTGTCATTTTTCGACCAGTTAAAAACGCACTATAGCCAAGTATGTAACAACTTTATGGTCACTCATCCAGAACAAACTATCACAGACAAAAATATTGGTGAGGTTTTGAGCATCACTTACTTCAAATCAGCTATAGTCCGAAATGCCTTTGAAAGGGTTTAAAGAATATGGGATCGAGCCTCATAATCCTCTTGTGTTTAGAGAACATGACTATGCTGCGGTTAAAACTGCTAACCATGCTGCTGTTGGCGATGAAACTGAGAATAACAGTGCTAATACTCAGACCCCAGTAATAGAAAACCAACATATAAACCCTCCAGAAAAACCAGAACTTATGGCAAATGCTGATTCCGATGCATCAAAGAAGCCTGTTAGTGTTTTTTTATTTCAAACCATTGCCTAAAACAACATAATGTGAGAAAATGCAAAAAATTGAGCTCTAGCATTCTTACACCCACTAAAGAAATGTTAGAACACACACACAAAGGCAAAAGCAGAAGGAAGAACAGGAAGTTTTAAAAAAACAGAGAAAAAAAGCTCGTAAAGCTAAAAAGGGAGTAAAAAAACTCAAACTTTTCCTGTAGGCCTATAAAATCCAGCCCAAACATTCCAGTTGTATCAACTTCAAAGGACAGTGTTATAAGATGTCCTGCTTGTGAAGAGGAACCCTCCAACAGAAGAATGGATCCAGTACTGTAAATGCCAAGAGTGTTGGCATGAGGAATGTTCCAATTATAAAAATGTCATTTTTATTTGTGACTATTGTTAGGTACACAACTAAACACTTCAACATTACGTTACAATGCAATTACGCTTAGTTTGATACTTTGTAAGATGTAAGAACACAGTTATCATTTGTTAAACCATGTAACGCAAGCAAAAGATTAAATATTCTCAACCTTTTTCAGTGTCGCCATCTTGCCCCAGTATTGGGGCAAGATGACGATTTGTTAAGGTTATGAAAAAATAAAATAATTCTTAACTTCTTTAATTGGAAAAATTAAATGGTAATATATTTTAATACTACAAAGATTACTCTAACAGTTCATGTAAAATTGATTTTACTACCCTTAAAATTAAATTAATAAACAACAAAAAACTGTTAACGTCGTCATCTTTTGTGCCCCGGTCTCCCCTACATCATTCAAAAACAGATAATATTGGTTCATTTCGATGAATATAAATTCTTTAATTGAGGTATGGTAATAATTAGAAAATCATTTTCTGGTGAAAATTGTGTTAAAACAGTAGAAGATAAACTAAAAGAATAGCAATTGAAAAGCACATATTTATATATGTCGCTAAGGTTTCCATAAGATAGTTTTAAGTTTGGAAGCATAATGAATTCTGTGTATGCGTCTCACCAAAGCTATACATACACCATATACTTGATCGTATGAGATGCTCTTTATATTAAAAGAATAAATTTGTGAGAAATCACGGTTGAAATAGAAAATATATCGCAGGGAAAAGATATTGCTGAAAGGGAGAAGCTAATTGAAGATTTAGGCATAGTGTTAAATTCACAATTTCAAGGTAGTATAGCAACAAATACTATGTTTCATATTGCTTATGCAGAAAAACATTATTTGTCTAGTATAAATAAAACCATGAAAAAGATCAAGAAAATTGTATTATTATTTAGAAAGTCACGCCTCTGGTATTTTTATAAAATTATGTTGATGCAGAGTTGAGTTGGAAAAAGATGGTTTGCTTAGACATCAAAATACGATGGAATAATTTGCTGGCATTGCTTGAAAGCTTTTTAGCGATAAAATCAGCAGTTTCAAAAGCATTAATTAATATTAAAAACAGCAAATTTTGGCTAATGTAAAATTTGAAACTTTGTCTGCAGTTGTAGCTGGCTTGAAGCCAGTAAAAATTGATTTAGAAACACTATACAATGGAAAGGCGACTTTTCTAACTTCTGAATGAATATTTGTTTCCATTATTGGATAGTTAAAGTAATAAAACACAGAATTTACTAATACGAAACATTCTTTGGATCAAAGAATTAAGAAGAGAAGTAATGTTAGTTCAGTTGTGTATTAATGCAATATTTAAATGTTTAGAAAAGGCATAATGCTGCTGCATTTACTGTTGGCGTATTTGCTTGCACCAACCTTACTTTACGACGGTGTTTGGTAGAACTAAACTTAAACCCTCAGCTTGAAGGTAAAGAATCAGTTATTTAATCCATCAAGCCTTTCACTCAATGCCTTCAGAACAAATGGGACTCTTACCTACGAATCTATCACAGCTACATAAAGATCACCACGATTAGAAAATCTAAGCTATTTCACTTCCTTCCATGCTTACACACATTGTTGCAAATTTTCTTGTGGAAAAAGTAGTCGACGACTCCACAGTTATTTGAATAATAACGGATTTATTAATACATGAGGACGAACAGATGACTATTCGAAGACAATTCGACATATATTCACAAATAAATATTTATCACAATATTGCTACAACCTTGCAAAACGCATTCATTATAAACAAGCTATACAACGTTCCAGAAACTTTACTCGCAGGAACAAAGAGAAAAAAAAAGTCTCTCACTCTTATTGTAATCAACGCACAAACAGATTCTGATTTCAGACTGGACAATCTTCTAAATTGAACTAATTTCTGTTTCAAAAATCCTTTGTATAGCCTCATGGTAATTTCTAGAAGGATCGATGCTAAAATCTTTTCAATTATTCCTTAGCGATATCATATTTTTCACCAAAACTGTACCCAAGGACGATAAAGTCCCCAATCTGGTAACCCTGGTCACATCTTCTAAAGTTGTTAGATATATATTTTGTTTTTCAAGTTCACACACACACACACATGCTGGGAAGCAAGCTTTTTGCCTGTAAAACTCAATTTTCCCACAAGGAGAAATTACTGCAGGGAAAATAACACACGTGGCGTGTTTGCATATAACACCATTCATATATCATGTAATATCATCTGATACTTGTCGTTTTAATTTTAAATTAAACATTATTTTTGTGAAATTTCTTGTGATAGGATTTTTTTTATCTTAATGAAAAAGACTGCAGTATGTTGTCAGTATATTTATCAATTTTTTTATATCAGTCGTTAAAAATAACTCCTTTTTCCGAAAATCATTACTAAGCTATGCCTCCTTCCAAACTGAAATTTCTCCGAGACTATCTTAGAAGGATGAATACGGATAAAATATACGTACATGACTAATTTCGGAAATAAAATATATTTGTATCTTATTTATTATATTTATATATAGGACTAGCTTTTTCCCGCGGCTCCGCTCGCGTTGATGTCTTTAAATAACTGTCAAAGTCGTAATCATTATCCTTAGAAAGTAAATAATATAATATGGTAATTTCTTATTGCTTGACTGGAACCAATAAAATTAAAATATTCTAAAATTGAGCTTAGTTAAAAAAAACTGAAAACGTAATTTATTATAATAATTAACAACAAAAATTCAATAATTTAAACTATTAATATTTTTAAATATCGAAAGTATCTACGTTTAATTTACAATTCCTCTTTAAAAGAGCTCAAAACAGAATTTTATTCTAAGATGCTACTGTATACCATATATATATATATTATATGTCCTTCCGTCAGTTGCAAATATGTGAAGATTTGGGCATTGGACACATCGATCAGGCTACATATAGTTGGCCATGGGAAAAACATTGCTTTTCCAAATGCACCCCTGCTACCTGAAATGTTAGCTTTGTCAATAGCAACAGTAAAACTGGAAACTGAACTCGTTTGAATTGAAACGGTAGGTCAGTGGGGATACTTGGAATTCGAGGTATGATAACACTATCCCTTTTCATGACATATGTTAAAATATTGGTTCCAAGTGCATATACCACCTCACTTCGAAACAAACTGACCTAATATTCCGCGCAGATGTTTACCAAATCATACAGCTGAAATTCAGCTGAATTACAGCTGAAATTCAAATCATACAGCTGCATCAGTTTTGTTATTCAAAGCCTCGTTCCTTTACATAGTCGAGGAGCATCAAGATTTTGCATAAGTATAACTGGTACATTTAGTTTTAATTGAAGTTTATGTGAGGGTACACCCGAAAGTACAAGTGAATTTAAGAGCACCGTGGATATGAAGTACTTTGTTCTTTATCCATGATTGTATTCATTGATAAATATTTCTTCATTTCCCTCCTCCCCCGCACGTCGTTTAAATTTTCAATGTTGATTTTATGAACAATGTCATTGTTAGGCGCCAATATTGATATTGCGCGCAACCATTGATCCCAATTTAAATTTTGTTGCAAGCCCGGATAAATTTGAGCAATAAGATTTACATCATTTTCTTCTACATTACAAAATTCTCTGGAAGTAAAATATAATTTCTAGCATTTGCGTCCAAACATCCATAACCGATTTTCAATTGCGTCTCTGCATAATGTTCCGAATCTACGTCATTATGAAGATACACTCTCATATTCGTTTTCAGACTGAATTTTTCAACTTTTGCCCATAAGCTTGATGATTTAATAGAGACTGATTTCATCTGCAAGTGTACCCCCTCTGGATAACAGGGTGATTTTTTCAAAATTCACCAGCCAATATATAATAAAGCTATCATTCCTCCTATAATATCTGTACTATATCGTAAATCCTGAAGAGTCCGATTTAACGCTTCTATAGCTTTCTTATGAGACATCGTACTTTCATCCCACACTAAAAGCTTACATTGTGGAAGCATCCAACCTTGAGAGCTATTTTTTCTGAAATTTCAGATGAGTGAATCTTCAAATGCAAGATTAAGTGATAATTTTAAAACCGAATGTGCAGTACGACCGTTGGTCAGTAAAGTCACGGCTATACCAGAAGAAGACACAGCAACTGCTATCTTCTGGGTTTTTCTGATGGTCATTAATAATAAGTTTAGCAAAAACGTTTTTCCGGTTCCTCCACTGCCGGATTCTATTTTGCGTAACATTTGTTGGAAAACGTGACTTTGTTCTGAAGTTAACTAAGGGATAATTTCGGTTACTTGATGTTGCAATACTATAAAATCGTAGTTCAATTCTTAAGCAATTTCATTATCATAGCTATTTCCGTCGACACGTCTAGGACTAATCATTCCAAAATCATGTAGCTTCTTCCCAACCATTCTGAAAACCTTAATTGCGTTTCGTTGAAAGGCATATTTGCTTGTACTTGCTGCAATCATCGCAAAATATCTTCCGCCGTGTAGTCTTTGTACTTATTCCAAAAGATTTGAGAATTAGAAAGACCGAAGATGAAATAAGTATTGCGTAAAGCTCCCTAATTGTATTCGGCGAGTGACATTGTATGGATTCCTCTATAGTAATATCTAGAATATCTTCAAAGTAATACCTCCATGTAAAATATCTAGGTTCAGTATAAGTGAAAAATTTTGTGCAAAATATGAATATTGTATAATTAGGTTTAAAAAATTCAAAGTAATAAATATTCGATAAATCAAAACTTTTTATGAAACTGTCAATTAATATTACCATAGAATTTTCAATATCACGCGCACAATTCGCTAAAACTTTATTTCGTTTCCCTCTTTCAAAAGTGGGAGAAAATTTGCATTAAAATATCTGGGATTGTCGGAATAGAGAACTTCTTAGCCAACTTAGCGATATTTCTCAAAGTTTGAGTTTGACATTTAACAAACGTAACGTAATAAACGTTAGAGGTTTAATAAAAACCCATTTAAAAAATTGCTTTTTGTAAAGATGCTAAATTACACTCTGTTTCAGTTATTTGTTACAAATGTGAGAAAAGTTTTATTAAAATTTCCATTATTGACCAAATTCATAATTTTGTGTCAACTTGGCGGGGAGTAAGCAACGTCCCACGGTCTTACCCTCATAGTTCCCGTTCCCGTGGGAATATGGAGATAAACTATACCTTATGTTACTCTCTGATAATGTAGCTTTCCACTGATGAAAGAATTTTTAAAATCGTACCAGTTGTTTCCGAGATTAGCCGGAACAAACAGACAGACAGACCGACAGACAGACAGACAGATAGACAAAAAAATTTTAAATTGGTTTTTTTATATACGTACCGTATATATCTTTAAATGCATTTAGTAAAAAGCTGCTAATTTGAAATTACAAACAGACACTTCAATTTTATTTATTTGTATAGATGAACGAGATTCATATGAATTTAATTTGACTTTTAATGTCCCGCATTATTTTATAGATGTATGGTACAATATAAAGGTACCCACATTCATCCATATGAATTTTCTGTAAATGAATTTGGACACAAGTCAATCTGTAATTATTCAAGTTTTCAACCATGCCGCATTGTTATTAAAGAAACATTACTTTATATTTCGTTCGAATAATAATATTTTATAGAATTTATCATCAGAAAAATACCATATACGATTGTCAGCATAGAAGAAATTTAGTTATACTTGCTTTTCACATCTGCCAGAGTTTAAATAATGAAAAATATTGCTCATTTTAGAGAAAAAAATTTACAAAATTAATTTTTTTTAGTACGATTTAAGTGGTTTTTTTTGCCGAGTTTGTTAAACTGTATCTTGTGATATCAGTCTGGGAAGTCAATCGAAAAGAGATATTGCACACATGTCTCAGTTTTTTCCTTTTTTTTAAAGGAGCACACTTCCTCACAAAATGTTTTGTTTATTCTATTCTAAGAAATCGTACAGTTCTGTTTAATTTTATCTATTTGTCTTTATCTCGATTTTAAGAATATTTAATATGGAAATCACATTAAAGTTATTCGCGAAGTAGGTCAAAAGATTTGGGAGAAAAGGTATTACTCAACAAATTTTTGCTTATCTTATTTAATTTTCTAGGAATGACCACTTTTCTATTTGTTTTTAAAGTTTTCCAGAAAGTTTTAATAACCTTTCAGCATGAATTAGTAATAAAAAATTTTACTTAAGGGGACGCGGTACGATTTAAACAAAAATCTTTGATTTTATGGTTTTTACAATTTTTTTCCTTGTAACCTATGTATATGCAATACGTAAGACAGAATATTTGCTCAAAATATCACAAAAAGCAATCCATTTAATTTTTTTAAAAAAAATTTAAAACTTTTTGAGGTAATTTTAAAACGCTACTCCTCGTACAATAATTGACGTACACACAGGAAATTTGATTTACATATTTGTCAAACCATGTACAACAAAAGTTGGTATGGATTTGGGGATAACATGATTCAAATTCTTAAAAAAAATTTGTTTATGAATTATTATGAAAAAATCCTTAAAAAACATGTAAATTCTAAGTTCAAATATTTTTAAAAACATATGTATTGCTTTGATTCAAAAATGCATACCAACTTTTGTTATATATATTAATAGCAATCTGTAAAAAAAATTCAAAACATTTCATGCAATAGAAAAAAAGCCTTAGCATTTTAAATGAAAGAAAACAAACGATTTTTTTTGTTCTGAGATAAATCAATTTAAAGTTTTTATTTACTGTAAAAAGATATATATAAGTGCAATAAAATTACTAAAAAATTACTATATATACTACATGCACATGATAAAAGTTTTATAAAGTTATTATATGAAAATTATAATTTTTTATGTTTAAAATTTAAAATTTTCAGTACCTTACATTTTTAAAAAATTGCGATAAAGAACATACGAACCCATTTTACGATGATTTTAAAATAATTCTAGTTTATATCTTCATATTTTTTTTTACCATTTATGTTTAAAATAACCCAGGACTATATGTAATCCCTTCTTTTTTCTTTGAATATTTTTCTTTTCGCATATTGGCTAGTTTTACTTTTCGACGAGCTATGCGAAAAGCAAGATTATTTTGGCGATTTCTTTCTTTTTTACGTCTGTAATCACGTGTGGCAGCAATTTTTACTGCTTTTTCACCAAGATCCAAATTAGCTGCCTTTTGTATTTATTTTAAGGCTTTCAAAGTACCAAAGTTATATTCTGATACTGCCTCAGAAACAGCTATATTTACACGTCATGATTTCGCTGAAGTTTCTTTAGAGCATTTACTCCAAATCACGCTATGCAGACTCTCGTTGCTGTTCTGAGTCAGACATCTGGCACATCCTTTCAAAAGACTATCAGAAGCTAACCTTTGATATATTGGAACAATTTTTGTCAAGTAATCTGGATTTATTGGTGTTCCAATATTAAATTTATGTGGTGCAGGTTTTTCACCTTTAGCTAAGGCTCTTCGATAAAAACACCACGAATCTTTGCCAGGCGGACATTTCATGTGCATTGGATTTTTATCTGTCGAGATACTGTGATAAAGCGTGGCATATATAGATTTTTTCATGCCCTGAATATCTCCTTTATTTTCCAGAATAGCTTTCTGATAATACTGCGTGAGTTTTTTTATCGTTGTTTCTTTTAGGCTGCCATAAGATTTTCCTCCTAAAGTGATACCTTTAGCTCTCCAATCTTTCACAAGATTGCGTAAGCTGGTGCCTAACCTTTTACTAACGTGATTAATACACTCTTCTTTCAAAATTTCAACATCTGGTCCATATATTTTTAGGCTATTTAAGAATTTATGAGTTTTAGCATCACCATCAGATAACAATGTTGTGTAACGGAAACCACATGCTTCTGATCGAAACCAAATTTTAGCTGCAGCTTTCATTTCCATTGCTCCTGATGTTCCAACGTGGTTAATCTGGCAGGAATTTTTGTGGCCAGAATACCAAACATCGTATTCAGCTGTAGTTTCGCCTAATTCATTTTTCGCACTTATACATGTTGGACAGTACTTGCTCATAATTTCATAGTCAATAACATATCCTGTTAAAGTGTCGACTACACAGCCAACACCGATTTGGGATGTGTGTCCTCGGGTCAACCATGTCCCATCAAAAGAAACAGCAATATCAGTAACTGTATTTGACCCATTTTGATTCAATTTGCTGTATGCATTTTGAACGCTGTTATGTACATAGTTCAACACAGTTTGGGAAGCAAGAGAGTACACTGAGTTAATGTAGCATTTAATTTCATTAAAAGTTTTACTCGACATCAAAGGCATATTGAGAAACATGCAAAATTTTTCAACCGATGCATGGCCCCCACTGATTGCAAGAAATGCTTGAACAGCACGAACATTCACATCGAAAGGTGTAGATGTATTTGATTTTTTTTCAAGTCTTGGAGATGTAAAGCATTCCATTTTTTGCTCAGAACATGTTTTGCATACCAGTTTCAATTGATGCGCAACCCATATTTATATCCAAATTCAAGTTTTAAAGTTGACTGGTTGCAGATACCACAAAGAGTATACTTGAAAATATCACACAAGGCATTTTTATCAACAATTATATAACTTGGTCCATCATAGGTATCAGCAACATTTTCTTGTTCTAGTACACTTTTCTCTTGCATAGAAATTCTTTCATTTTTTAAAATTCTATCACCACTTGAGTGTTGAGCAACATTTGAATTGTGCTCTGAAATGTCTATATTGCTTTCAGTTTTTGTTTCAGTGCACCATCGCTTTTGAATACTCAATTTACTTGATTTGTTTTTCCTCTTCGTGCGAGGCATGTTTAACTATTAAAATGCTGTATAAGAATACGTTTAAATATATAAAAAAAAACTGTTAAACTGATAACGATAAAATAATTAGTCTTGAAAAAGACTTTTTTTGGTAAACCGAAACTAAATATTTCAAAAATATGACATAAAAATTAGCAGAATAAAGAACGCAGTATAGCTCAGCAAATGTAAACAAACAATTTGAATGGATTACAATCTCTTCACTTTATTTTAAAACTGCTTAACTGTGTTAGAATTAATTAAATTGGCTAGAAAATGAAAAGTGCGTCTGCTAGAGCAAAATGATGTCAGAATGTGAATTCTGACGAGCATATTAGTTATCATAACTTTGGATTTTTTTAATTTAGAGCTCTGAAATTTTGTGAGATAATAGAGAAATGTATAAGGAATAATTTAGGCAAAAAAAATTTTTTTTTTATTTTTTGACCGATTTTCGTCAATTGAATCGTACCGTGTCCCCTTAATAATTGTACTACCTTTACCATTTACTGGTAGATTTTTACCAGTATATATGTTTTTTTTACCTTAAAAAACTAAAATTTGAAATACTATTTCACGAGTTAGTGAAGTATATGGCATAATACTAACAGTTTCAATTATTTTCTTTTCCATGCGGAAACTGTGCGCATTTACATAAAAGTAATAGAAACTACTCACCATTCGATGAGAGATTTTATCAAGGTAAATATATAATTGATTCCGAGGACATTGCAGCATAACAAGTAACAAAAAAACAATTTTTTTTTTAGTCAATTCCTACTTAGGCCAAGAAAAAAAAATTATTTTACTTACTTTTTATTAAATAGTTACAATTACATACATATGACATATTAATATACATATGACAGAATTACAACATTAAGTGTCAATTAATTTTTAGTAATTATTATTAAAGTATCGCATTGTCATCCAAAACAATCATGTATATAAAATTTCAGTTCAACTGTTCAGCTTTGAAACGTGAGGGGGGGGGATCTTTTAAACTTTTAACCCAAGTCGCTAAAAATGAAGCTAACGTGGCTGTATCTGTAATTCTTTAAATAATTAATTTCAGTCAATAATTTTTATTAATTATTATTAAGTTATCGTATTGTTACCCAACACAATAGTGTATAGAAAATTTCAGCCCAAATGAGCGCTTTAAAATCTGAGAAAAAAATCTTTTCATGTTTTGACCCATGTCGCCAAAATGGTCGCTAAGTCACCCAAAATGATGCCAACGTGGCTGTATTTGTAATTCTTTGAATAATTAGTTTTAATCAATTAATTTTTATTAATAAAAATAAAATTTCTTTATTGTCATCCAAAATAATCTTTTGTATAAAATTTCAGCTCAATGGAGTGCTTTAAAATACATTTTATAACGATTGAAAATTTGAACAAGATAAATATAGAGAGAGAGTGAGCTTATCTATATATATAAAAATGTTATGTTGGTTTGTGTACGCTTCCATAACTCAAAAAGTTCTGCATGGATTTATCTGAAATTTTGACACAACGTTGCATTTGACTCCGGTCAGGTTCTTATGTACTTTTTATTTTGAAATGCACTCTAAATTTTTTAATTTAATTTTTAAGTGATTTTTTTGTGTTATGACGTCATACAATGTCACGATTCGCTCTGAATGCGAAAATTTAAGCTTTACGCACAATTTTTTCCAAATTATTACATATTTTTACAATAGTTATGTTTATTGATTGTCATATTTATCTATTTTTTTGTTCTTTGATACGTAATTGGGATTAATTTTCGAATAAATAATTTTTTTAAAAATTATTCTTTCAACAACTCAAATTTTGTTTTGTAGTATTCCGATAGCTAACATGTGATAAACAATTTTTTAAATTTCATTTGATGTTATTATTGAAATACAGGTTAGGTTTTCTGATATATATTATTTTTTAACAGAATACAGATTTCGGTTTGCTTGGTACTTACTTATTAATTGATGGGGTTTTAAATAAGTAAGTTTTTTTTCTATTTTAAACAATGTTTTAAATTTTATTTGATGTTATCATTGAAATACAGGTTAGGTTACCTGATATATAATTTCAGTCATCAAAATATCAAACCATACTTTTGTTTTCAATGACTTTTTAAAATTAAAATTTATGTTATAACTTACTTAGTAACTTCTTTCCATTAGTAATTTGTTAACAGAATACTCGAAGTTATTACGGTTTGCTTGGTACTTATTATTGTAACACAATCACCCACGTTCAAAATAACTCTCCAAGTTGGCAACCCTGATCTCCCATGTATTGTATGAGTTGAATTGGCAATCATGTGCTTCATTTCATATAATGTCGCCAATAGGTTCTGTTTGCTTTTGTCAGAGACATAGCTACCGCTGTATCAACCGAGTTTGCAGTCTGATTCTCGTCGAACTTTCATATGGAGAGCGCCAGGTACCCGTTACCGCCAAGAGAACACCATTGAACGACACCGTTACGGTGGTGCAGGATGGCTCGTTTTGGGGAGGAATTATTCTTGGTTCCAGAACTGACCTGCATGTTCAGAGTGTAACGATGACAGGCCACATCTATCGGGATGTCATTCTGGAACAACATGTACGTTTGTTTCGGGGCGCCATGGGTGCTGAATTTCTGTTTATGGATGACAACGCCCGTCCTCACTGTGCAAACATTGTAGACGAATGCCTTCAATCGGAGGATATCACCCGTATAGATTGGCCAGCATACTCACCGGACTTGAATCCAATAGAGCATGTGTGGGATATGCTTGGCCGACGAATTGCAGCCCGTCAACCCCTTCCCAACTGTCTACCGGAACTTCGGAGGGCATTGCTTGATGAGTGGTGTAATATTCCCTAAGATCAGATTGATAATTTGATACTCAGCATGCGTAGGCGTTGTAAGGCCTGTATTGCATCGTCCGGGAGACATACTCCGTATTAACCATCATACTAACCATGTTATACTGTTTTTTGTAAACAGGTTCTTTTTTGAAATTTGCTCCAGGGAGTAAAAATCGCAATTTTTATTAATTATGTCAAACATATAGCATCTTTTTTACTCTTTACCTTTTGTTTAATAAATAGACTTTACAAATAAGTCAAATTTGTTTTGCTTCTGTCTCTTTGCCTGAACTTCATTATCCTTAATTTATGGACATGAGTATAGTAGAGTTTTTCCAAGATAACTGTGAAGACTTCATTGAAAAATAAATAATTTTTTTTTTATTTTGTTAGAGATCCATTAAGCCAAATCGCTGCACTAGAATAAATATTCATGATACTTTTACAAAGAGGAAACAAATAAAATGTATAATTGCCCTTATGTCTGAGTCCATGACTCTACGATATTTGCAAGATCTAATCCGGCATACAGTACGTACAAACGAATAATAACTTTCATAATGCTCAAATGGATTTGATTTAGATTTACTCCGCACTTAGAAGCAACTCGAAGGTTATTGGCGACGGATCTCGTAATTTTGAACCACGGTCAATTGACGAAGACGACACCTGAGTTTGCACTTCCCTCTTCTAACTACCCCATTACACCAACAAGAGGACATTGAGCTCAGACAAATTTTACTTGTATCAGCAATTCTATACGGCGAGCACAGTGGGATTACGTTTTGAACCCGCGACTCGGCAACGCCAGCCACGTGTTCGCGATCATGACCACCGACTAATGTAGCTGCAAGCTTTTATAGAAGACTGGTCAAACGTAACGCCATTAGATGTAATACTTTTTACTGCACCGCTGAACTGATCTATAAATTATAATAATAATTAGTCAAAATTACAAATTCTACATGAGATGATGCATTTTTTTTATAAAAAAAAACGTCTTACTAATTAATGATACGTTTTGCAAGACCTTGAACGAGTACTTTGAAATGTTTCAAACGAAAAAGAGTTGACTGTCATATACAATCAAAATGTCTTCTGTAACTCGTCTACTTATTTCGTCAGTCACTGCCATCAATCATGTAATGGACTGATCCAAGGAACAAGAATTTTTTGGACGTAATTAAAAAACAAAAACTGACCTTGTCGTTTCTTGTCTTGATCACAAGAAGATACTTTTCAGACAGCCGTTAATATCGGTTTTTACTATTTATAGAACACATTTTAAAAGTTAATCCAATCAGTTTCACTCAGTACTTTCGAGATATTTATATATTTATTATTCCGTCCATAAACATTTTTAAACTCGTCTTGATCATGCGCTCAATCACGGCTTGATCTATGGACTTATTTATGTAATATATGCTATAAACACAGTTTTCTGAATAACACTTATAAGGGAATAACAATCAAAGGTTATGTTTTATACTTCTTTTCACCATATTTCATCGCCTTATACAAATAGAAAAAAGAAGAATGTCAGTTCAAAATAAGTTGATGAGGCAGAGTTAGAACGGTGTTGCGCGCAGTCTACAAAATAAAGAAAAGAAAAAGGGGGTAAAACAGGAAGTATTTTGAATAAAATTAATTCTTTTGTTTTGTTACAAAACAAGATAATTATTCAAAGAGGCATTGCATTATAAATTAGTGCTTGCTTTGATACTAATTAATTTAAATATTAAGGAACTTATATCTGACAGAACTTAATCTAATTAATATTGCAAATGGCGTATCTGATTTGCATATAAGAACGATTTCCATATGAAATTAAGGTCATACACATTTTATTTCACCTCTCAATTTGATCAAACTCTTCTTTCTTTCTGATAATTTGCTTCCATTTATGTATATTTTTTATTAGGACTTAAATATGTAATAAATTGAGAAATAGAAATGCTTTCAGAAGATTTAATTCTTTTTAATTTGTTGTTAATTTGACACTTTAAAGCAACCTGAGGGTGAAAAGCATTCGACCTCGTAATTTTGAACCTTGATCAAGTGACGAAAACTATACCTGAGCTGACGCCGCATTCTCCCAACTTCCACACTACGCCAACGCGAGAACTTTGAACCTCGAAACACTTAACAAGATTAGCCCCTCAACACGCCAGTCTTCAGTGGCACCAGAACTCAACTCCCAACTTGCCATCCGCTAGTTCGTGACTTTGACCACTCGGCTACCCCGGAAACCGGGGGAAGGAGGAGGATAAGAATTTTCCTTATAAGCGCAACATTTTCCTCCAAACATTCCCCCCCCCCTTTCTTTTAAATGCATTTCATTGAATACTAGGAAAATTCCAGTTCTTAAAAGTTTTGTAGCAAATCATTTTAATTCTTAACTTTTCCGTTTCTACTCTAACGAAACGTTTGGTACTATACGCATTTCATTTGCCTTACTGCTAGTCAAAATTATGAAACAGCGATTTTTCCATGCACTCTTTTTTCTATTCATTTATTGAACCTTTTACAGCTCCCTATATTTCTGACACATGATCGTAAATCATAACTCTGTACGTCTCGTAGTTTTGAACTATGGTTAGCTGATGAGGTCGGCACCTCATTCTCCCCCTCCATGCCACTCCAACATGAGTACTTTGAAGACCAACAGGTGGCCGTGTTAGCCAAGTGATCATGATCCCGAATTTGTGGGTAGCGTTGTCAAGTCTTGGGTCCAAATCCTTACGTTACTAAGAGTCCATAGTGTATATTGGCTGATGCATGTTAAAGCTGTCGGGATTTAAAATACTAGCGTTGACATGTATGGAAGTTAGGAAAAGGGGGTGGGGTGCTACTTTAAGTCCCTTGAATGTGCATCAATATTGTGATATCTATCACTGATAGACCTCATGTCGCTTAAAAATGTGACGTCAATAAATAATCAATTAACCACTAAACCCAGAGAGATTATCGAGGTCCGTAAGTCGCAGGTGTAAGAGAGTTCAGGGAAGAAGCAGAAATGATCTTAAAAAAAGCTACTTTTATTCTATCTTTAATACTTCATGAAATATACAATTTTATATCTTAACTATGGGAGCAATCAGAAATCCTAGCACTTAGTCGGGTGTACAAGATTGATGAAATTCAGTTAGCTTCAGTTGGAGCTCCTTGTTATGATCCTTCTCGAATCTTGATAACTCGATCCGTTCCACGATTCTTGGTGGGTTCTATGGCGACTATTAATCTCAAGACGCGTGACCCTCCAGTCGCATTTCGCCTTTTCTAATTCTTAATTTCCACGCTTAACGATCCACACTTAACCATAAACCCACATACTCAACTACAGGCGCTTAAATAATATTTACATTTGCATAAAATCATGTCATCACTACGGAAAAATGTTTTAAAGAGGATCAGTAGAAGAACCTAAATAGTACCTTTTACAAGATTTAATATGCACCCCTCTGTATGACAGGTTATGGATAAAAACAGGAATTGAACACTCGGTTCGACCAAGTTTTGCTATATGTAAAGAACACTCGGTTATCGCAACCGCTGTCTCATGACTGCGGTAGCCAAGTGGTCAAGGTATCGGATCATGGCTAGCGTGTCATGAGTTCGAGCCCAGTACCACTGAAGACCTGCCGTGTAGGGGAGCGATGCACGTTAAATCTGTCGAGAACTCAAACGTCCTCCCGTTGGTGTGGTGTGGTAGTTAGGAGAGGAGGGTGCCAGCTCAGGTATCGTTCGCGTCACTTGACCATGATTCAAAATTACGCGGTCCGTCGCCAAAAGCCCTCGTGTAGCTGAACAGTGCGATGTTAATATTCACTCCCTCACGCAACCGCTTTCTCCTTATGTGCGTCGCGTGTTCCTAACTTTTAGTGGTTCAGTCTCTAATCGATAGAGAATCTGGACTATCTGTCTTCTGCAGCAGAACGCACCGTGTAATTGAACTTTCAGTACTAATGGCATCCTTCCATATTTGCGAAGCTAAAAGAGTTGAATAAACTCATGGTTGTGAATTTCTCTTTCTTCGTTCTCCAATAATGATTAAGATTCGGCTAAAAATCCGTTCCGGGTAAAATGCTATCAGAGTGAAATATTTCACAATACAGGAAATAGTTTTATCGTGTCGGGCTTCAAAAAGCTAAGGTTTGTTGTGTTTACTACCCACTCGACATCTTATGTTGTTGATTTCTTTTGATGATACCGATATTTTAAAAGAAAAAAAAAGTGTCATGTCCGGATCGTGTACTTTTTTGAAAAAGAATAGATTAAAAAGGTTTGTTATCTAAGTTGGTTTAATTAATTCTTTTTGGCCTCTTGGGTCATGGCAAATTGCGTTAAATATTCGTATATTCAAGCAAGGCAAAACTACATAAATCTAAGAAAAGAAAAATGGAGGGTGGAAGAACAAGGAATTAAAGAAAGATTACCGGGTTATCCCGGTACATCCTTGTTTGCCAAACACAGTACATTATATGGGTGAGAGAATGAGTGTTAGTTAACGTCGCAGTATAAAGCTATTAGCGACACAAATATCGTGATTTTGAACTAAGGTCAAGTGACAATGATGACACCTGAGCGGGCCCCTCTCTCTTCGAGCTTCCCCTTTACACTGACAGGAAGATTTGGTGCCTGGACGGATTCAATATGCAACAGCCCCTCTACATAGGGGGTCTCCAGGGGCACTAGGGCTTGAACTCATGACACGCCGGTCGCGAGTCTGTGGCTATGACCATTAGGCTACGACCGCCGCGAACCTTTGGGAGAAAGGTTGTATTACTGAGACTTTTAGA
This sequence comes from Trichonephila clavata, assembly GCA_019973975.1. NCBI lineage: Eukaryota > Metazoa > Arthropoda > Arachnida > Araneae > Nephilidae > Trichonephila > Trichonephila clavata. The sequence continues at coordinate 153,474 of BMAO01006384.1, read as the reverse complement.
CGATTATATATATAAACCCCCTTCTTTCCTAACGACAGTGAATCCCTGAAGGATGGTAACAAAGGAATATTGCATAGCTGTCTTTTTGATTGATTTTTAATATATAATACGGCTTTGTATAATTCGGTTGTGCACGTGGTTCCACGTTATTTAATAAGCTCAACATTGCCTCAATTTTTGGATAAAGAAATTAAACCTTTAAAGAGATTCACGTCATGGTATAAATTATTATGTAATGCAAAGTGATCGAAATGTTAAGAAACAGTTATCAATTACCTTTCAGATAATACCAGACATTTTAAAAAACATTAAAGGGCAGATACATAGAAAACAAACTGAAGACTCATTTTGAGACGGCCTTCAAAAACCCAGATGTTTGGTAACCTTAATTGTAGCCATTTTGTCTAGGACAGCTCTTTTACTTTTTACATAGTTCTTAGAATTCTTTTTTTCTCTCCTTCTCTCTCTCTCTCTCTCTTTCAGTCTCTTGCTTCCACTCTTTAGCTCTCTTTTTCTTTCTGTCTCTCTTTCATTCTCTCTTTTCCTCTCTCTCTCTCTCTCTTTTTCTCTTTCTTGTTCTCTCTTTTTTTCTTTCTCTATCTCTATTTTCCCACTTTCTCTATCACTCTCTTTCTTTCTCTCTCTTTTTCTTTTCTTCATCTTATATCTTACTCTCCGAAACATAAAGCTTGAATAATATTCTTCTGGGACTAGTTCATTAAATTACTCTTTCTGAGGCTTTTATATTTTTTTTATTTCAATCACTATAATATTTATGTAATATTTCTCTTATTAACATATGTATGTCTTCAAGAAATTTCATAGGTAAATTGTGTACAGTTACTTATCTTTCCATATATTATTCGTTAAAAGTTAAGTAAAATTCTAAACTTTTAAACTGTGTCATATTAAAAAACTATAAATGCTCAAATAGCTAAAATCTTAAAAATCCTAAAAAATCGTAAATCTGGGGAGGGGTTATTTTATAAAATTTTTAAAAATGTGTGTGTGTGTGTTGGTAAAAACAAGTGTTTTATTATATTTATTTGAATTTTTAAATACAACTATTAATATTTGTGAAGTCACTTGGTACAAAGGTAAAATTTTGGTTTTTGGTTAACTCTGTCTTCACGTAATGTTATAGAACAAGACATCAAATCGGAAGATTTCTTCATCTAGAAAGGGACTAATTTGTAATATATTTTGATTTCCTCATCCTACAAAGCATTCATGCCCGAGTGAATATTAGAAAGCCTTTTAATAAGCTCTGACGTAAATCCATGGGATATAAAATACATGTGACATTTATTGCGATCTGTACATTTTCAAGCCTGAAGCTGCTAGTTTTTAATGAGCCGAATTATCAAAGAAAACACTCGACAATTCAGTAATTATCTCCTCTCTTCTGCTTCCTCTAACTCCCCAACCCCGTCACATCAGAAAATACCGCTGGTAAATCTCAAAATCGATCTCTTCAAATATGCTGTCACAGCTGAACATGATGCAAATCAGAAAGGAGGGGGGAAGAGAGAAAGAAAGAAGTCTTAGCAACTCTTATTTAAACAACCAATGGCATCAAAAAGATCCATTCTATTTAAATTGAGGCTTAAAAGGACCAGATTATTTTTCCGCCTCGAGCTGGTTGAATCCGTACTTTCTGACGTAAAAAAGAAGTCTGGATGGGGGTTACTATAATGAGTCTCTTGAAGTGATAAGCGACACACATGAAATCAAAATCGAGGGAGATAAAATTTCATGACGTTATGATGAGATACTATTTCGTTACTTCATAATCTCGCTGGAACATCGAGATCTGTCAGCGTTTTTGCCTAGGAATAAGAGCCCCTATCTATCCAACAGCGCTGGAAGATAACGAGTCAGTGAAATCACTTCGGTAAGATAAGTCTTATCATCCTGTCGTCTTCTCTTGACATCATAATTATAATCAGTTACTGACTGTGCTCAATGGATTTAGCGGATCAAGATGAAAGATTTGTCCGGGATATATTTTACCATACTGGGAAGATGAATTTTGTTTTTAGATCCGCGTTTGACCTTCAAAACTTGTTGAAATATGAGGACGAGAGCAATACAATTAAGATGCGTTTAAGTGAGCTAATTCAAGGTCGTTAAAATCGCCCTTAATCAATACGGGTCTCGATATGATAACTAATGAGGGGGGGGGGGATATTTTTCATATTAGCTGTAAGTACAGCGTTGGTGACATCGTTTCTATATATTCAGCACTACATAATCCCTAAATCAGGACTCTTATTCCTTCAAATTAAACGATTATATATTAACATTACTCTTTGAAGCTATACGAGCGGCCGCGGTAGCTGTAGTTATGGTCGCGAACTCTTGACCACCGTGTTGCGTTTTCCAGTTCTGGGGCTCCTGAAAACCCGTAGCGTAGAGAAGGCTGATACACGTTTAATTTGTCAGGCTCAAAGTCCTCCCGTTGGCGTGGTGTAGTAGTTTAGAGAGGAAGGGGAAGCTCAGGTGTGGCCCTCGTTATTCGACCGAGGCTCAAAATCACGAGATCCGTCACCAATAGCCTTCATTTTGTTTTATAGGGAGACGTTAAAATAGCTCTCTCTCTCTCTCTCTCTTTTGAAATTTTCTGAGCTCGACATTAATTTTTAATTGACATCGAACTTTGAAGCAACACGCGAGATACTGGCGACGAATCTCGTAATTTTGAACCGTGGTCAAATGTAGTGAATGGCACTTGAGCTAACACCACATTCTCCAAATTTCCACACCACGCCGACGTGAGGACTGAAAGCTTCCTCAGATTTAACGTATACATCAGTCCCTCTGCACGACGGGTCTTTAGAGGCACCAGGATTTGAACTCACAACTCGACAGAAACACCTCTTGCCACAAGTTCGTGACCATGACTAATCAAATACCATGGTCAGAACGCTATACTCAGAGGCAACACGTAGACTATTGGCAACGAGCTTCGTTATTTAAACCACAATCAAACTATGATGAAGAAACATTGGTTTGTCACACCAGACTTCCAACTTCCACTCCACACTAACGCGAGGTCTTGAACCCCATAGGTTTTACATGCATTGGCCTCTTTACACGTCGTTTTTTCTTTTGCATCTGGGGTGACCGAAGTAATCTAGTAGTCAGTGGCGTAACATACACCCCCGCATCGCCGCGGGGGGGGACAGGATTCAAGGGGGCCCAATGCCTAACTGACTCCACATACATACCCTACTAGAGTCCCCTTGACTACGCAGGGGGACTCTAATATTCTCCGTTACGCCTCTGCTAGTAGTTATGGTCACGGACTCGTGACCAACGTGTTGAGTTCGAGCCAAAGCTATTGAAGACCCACCATGCAGAGGAGGCGATGGAAGTTAAATCTGTCGGAAGTTCTCCCGTGGGCGTGGTGTGGTAGTTAAGGATAGTGGTGCCAGCTCAGGTCTTGTCCTCGTCACTTGAACGAGGTCCGTCGCCAATAACCTTCATGTTGCTTTATACAGTGACGTAAATAAAACTCTCACTCACTCTCATTTGCCCCAGGGATCCTTGCTTAATTGGAAAAATAAATGTCTCCAGCCAACGAGCTCACGTGTTGAAAAAATAGTAATATTAAAAATTCGACCAAAAAAAATTCTATGAATGGTAACCGACAATTTTTTGTACTGGTTTGCATATCTCATTGGATAGTTCACAGATAATATATAAGCCCATTCTGCATTTTAAATATTTTTCGATTATTTATCTATGTAATTCAGACAGTTTTTTTATATTTTTTTATCGTGCTTATGATTCAGAAAGTTAAATTTCGATTACGAAAAAATTTACCTAGAAATATTGTGCAGAAAAGGTACTTTATGAATATAGAATAACAATTTTGATTTATATTCTGAATTATATAAGCATATGTTGTGCATGTTTTTATGGGATTTTTTCCGAGAATTTTTATTCCATTCTGATATTGATTTTAAGTTGCTGGGTTTTTTTTCACGTTATTTGATCTTTATTTTTTTAGGTTACACATCAAACAGCAGAATCACTCACTTTCGAAGAAAAATTTAAATATTTCCCGACTTTCTCTGATGCAAAAAGTCGTTCCTAAAATGTCAAGTTTTTAATCACATTTGATCTTATCAATGAATTATGATTCAATCTGATTTCAGCAACCAACAGCATATTTTAGATTAAGCAGCAATTATTCGAGTCTACACGTGGAGTCGTTGAGAAACCGATCTTGAGTAAAAAATTTTGCAATGAAGAAATTGACAGACAGCAAGGCTTTAGTTGTTCTTTTTTTTTCCAAGTATTTATCCAATCTAACTGAGTTGGGATTGTAGTAAAAGTCAATATGTTTTTTGGAACACTGGGAAAACTTTGGAACTTTAATTCATTTAGGTATTTGAAAAATAAACTAATATATAAAAAAGTAATAAGCGCTGTGTTTTTACTATTTTCCTGTAATCACAAATTTTCCAGAAACTATTTAATATTAACATTAAATGTAGGCTTTTCCACTGATTTGCTTTGCTCTCAACTTATAGTATACTTCTCTTGCGAGGGAAAAATATCGTAAAGTTTGTAATTTGAATTATATAAATGGAATTTTATCTACATCTATGAAAATTAGGTTATCTGAATATAGATATATCATAGGATTATATACATAAGGAGAAAAGCTTTATATTGGATATATAATTCTATAAAACATAAAATTTGTTTTAGTGCACAACTTTAAAAAAACAACTCTGAGCTAAAAATTTTGTACGGTACATTCAATATTTTTCTAAATGAAAAATATTTTTTATACCATATAAGACTGATATATAGAGGAATCTTGAGTTACTTGGCGATCAATTCTGGTTGGTTGGTTGCTAACATCACATCTGGAAGCAAAACAAGGGTACTTGTGGCGACGGATCTCTCTCGTAACTTTCTCTCTCTCCACTACCAAAAATCAAAGACTATACCTAATCGAGAACCTGAGCCATTTGTTTAAATTTCCATATCATGTTAATGCCATGTCGGGAGACCCCAGTTCTGGATTTTTAGTTGCATAGTTGCACTTCCAAACCCTTTGTTGGCGTGGTGTGGAATTTTTGGAAGTGTAATACTGGCTCAAAAATAGTTTTGTCTATTGATAATAGTTTGAGATTATGCTGTCAGTTGCCTGTTAAATTGCTCTGGAGTAAGTTTAATCAACAACTCACAGGCAGCACAGAGAGAATTGTTATGAACATTATGCACTGAGATATTTAAGTCAACCCTCATGTTCGAATCCCGTTTCCTCTTATTTTCCACATAACGGATATTTGGAGTTGCAACAAGTTCGGTTGAAAAAAGCTTCAGAGTCTTCCAAATAGTGTGAATTGGAAATTAGGAGACTAAAGCATCGTTCTCATCCCTTGAACGTGGTTCGAAATTAGAAGATTCATCGCCAATAGCTCGTATTAATTTAACGCGATGTTAATTAAATGTTTACATTTTAACCAATTAGATTTAAAATAAAATTTAAGAAAAATTTGCATGACAACTTCAACAATTTCTTAATTCGATAATTTTAATTTTGCATTCTTACTTTTTGAATATCCTTCCGTGAAAAGAAGAGCAGCACTACAGCCAGTAGATTCTCTAGTTGATGTAGTGTTGTTCTGTAAGGGTGTTAAGAGATGATAAAATAAAGGAAATCCGAATGATTTTTGTGAGGCAGTGGCAAAATTTGTGCCTAGAGTAAAGGAACAGGATCTATATATTCCTATTAAAATTATCAATCTATACATTAAAAAGAAAAGAGAGAACAACTTTCAATTTGATGCGTGTATCGAAATGAAATAAGGTTTCGTTGCATTCTTATTCTCTATTTTCCAACAATAAATTTTATCACATATATACACTGGTACACCACATGTGTACTAAAATATATTCTCGCCGTTCTTTTATATGAAAAGAACCAGGGATCCGTTGCATATCCTCCAATGTCCGAGAAATCGACCATTACGATAGATTGATAGTTTGGGCAGGTATCACGTTGGATGGCCGCACACACCTCTATGTCTTTGCAAGAGACACTGTGACTGCAGTGAGGTATAGGGATGAGGTCTTGGAGCCTTATATTTGCTTTTTTATAGGTGCAGCTGGCCCTGACTTTATTTTAATGGATGACAAAGCGAGGCGCATAGAGCTCATCTGGTCGTTGTCGTTTAATTTATGGAAAGTGAGGATATTCTCCGAATGAATATCTCCAGATATCATCCATACAGAGCATGCTTGGGACGTTCTGGGGAGGACAGCTGCAACTCGTAAACCCTCTCCAAGAACCATCCAAGTCCTGAAAACAGAATTGCTGAACGAGTGGGAGTAATTTGCTTTAGGAGCTCATAAATTCCCTTATTTACGGTATAAAATCATAGTTTGAAGCCTGCTTATCTGAAACGGGAGACCATACCCCTTATTAACCCTTTTTGTTGTTGTTGTTGTTACATTCTACAACTACTGTTTCACACCTTCCGACTTCAATGAGTGTTGGGCACTTGAATGATTATTATTATTTGCATTATATCAGTCCTATATGTATCCCAAATTTTATTAAAATCTGTCCAGTAGTTTGAGAGATAATCGACAAAATCTAAAAATTCTCTTAATTTTGAAAACCAATATATAAAACAATACATTTTACCGCATAAAATAATACACTACCACGTTTTTAACTAGCAGCATATGTTTTCTTTTGTGACTAAACAATCCGTTAATACGATATCTACTTACTATGATATCACGAATTATCCTATTTCTAGATAAAGAAACATTTTATGATATTCTTGTTCGTTTATTTCAGTTGTAAACATTTTTATTATTGGATAATAAACAGAATTTAATTAGATATAAAATGGCACATAAAAAGTTAGTTTTTCACAAAATTTTATATCAAATGGAAACTATGTGGTTGATTGATCATGGTCGTGTGATCGTGAAGGGCTTTTCTTTGAGCCAATCGCGTGTTCGAGCCTTATAATTCCAATAAAGACGCTTCGTATAGCAATATACAGGGTATCCAGCCTTAATGTGACCCAATAGCTAATTCTCGAACCGTTCGGTTTAGATATGCACTTCCAATTTGAAAAATGTTTTTAAAAAGGTAAAACATGTTTTTACGTGCTTTTCGAACCAAAAAACCCATTTACAAAATAATTACAAAAATTAAATTTTTATACGGTCCCCAGGTCCTATTGCTTGCATTTAGGAAAAGATGCAGTACACAAAAACAAAGTAAACACAAAGTTTCATTTTATTACTATAAAAACTGACCAAGTTATGCCTACATAAATTTGAAGCATCTGAGTTGCTCAGAAAAGGGGTTCGTATATAAATTGAGTTTAGAAAACAGTAATTCACTATATACAGAAAGAGCAAAAGAAAAACATCATAGTAATATTAAAACATCGTAGTAAACATCATATATTTAAAATTTGTATTGCTGTATGACAAATAATAAAAATTAAATTAAAGAAGTACAATTTGTACTGAAAAAATTTAAACAGCTTATTTTAACAAATAGAAGCAAAATAATACAGGATTTGCCGTTCAAATTATAGCATAATGTGGAATGATGCGCCAATCATGAATCAGGGGCTTTATTGTATCAGAATGATCAAATTAACTTAAATAATGGTGAAGGCACGAGGTGTGGCACGAGACAAGGGAATACGTCTATGACAACTCCCAGTTTTATACAAGCGTTGAACAGCACGGGCAATTGTGCAATAAGATGGATGTCTTCGAGTGGGAAATTTAATGGCATAAAGTCTTGCCGCTTCTCTCTTATTTCGATTACACAGCCCATAAAACAGTACCATTTCGCAGTATTCTACATTTGTATACATCTCGTTCTCCCGTACTAGAATTCGTAATATTAGAATATGACTGTATGCACTTGCAAGCGACTACACAACAGATTTTTAACGTTCGTCATGATCAGCAAAAAAGCAGCAAATCAGACTGAAGCCGCTGCATATAAGTTTATTTTTTTGGAACTGCTTCTAAAATGTTTTTTTCGTCCAAAATATTTTATTTTTTCTACGTTTTACACGTACACAGAATAAATTTTATTTCTCAAGTACTCAATTATTGTATTATTAACATATACTTTTAAATTTAAAAACGATTTACATAAGAGTGACGTGAGAGAGCGAAAGTTTCCTAGCAGAGTTCCAACTAATTTAACTTTGGAGACAGCCCCTTACTAGCTCCTTGAAAATAACCGAGAAAATGGAGATAATGTATGATTTTCAAAGTTCCATAACTCGGCCAGTTTTTATCGTAATAAAATGAAACTTTCTGTGTTTACTTTGTTTTTGTGTATTGCATCTTTTCCTAAATATAAGTGATAGGACCTGGGGACCGTATAAAAAATTAATTTTTGTAATTTTTTTGTAAATGGGTTTTTTGGTTCGAAAAGCAAGTAAAAACATTATTTACCTGTTTTAAAACATTTTTCAAATTGGAAGTGCATATCTAAGCCGAACAGTTTGGGAATTAGCTATTCGGTCACATTAAGGCTGGGCACCCTGTATACTGATACACTCTTAATCTAAGTCTTCGTATTAGTGTAGTGTGAAAGTTAGAAACGTGAAGTACTGGCTTTGGCGTAACTAGTCCCGAGTGGGAGCTGTATCAAAATTCCTTGGGGGGGGGGCTCTTTTTTGGGGCCCTTAACATTTTGTAATTATTCACGTACGCATTTTGGGGCTCCTGTCGCTAGAGAGCTCCGTATCATAGATACAGCATATACGCCGGTAGCTACGCCCCTGGGTACTGCCTGAGAAAAAAATATACAATCAACTCAAATGAAATAAATTATTTTAAAATAGAATTTTAAAAAAATGGCTAAGTCATGCTTCAGAATTTTTTGTTTAAAGTGACAAAATTCTTATAATGAGGAACTATGAAATATGCGAATTTTAGTATGTTTTGTGATCATTATAATATGCATGGGTAATTGCGGTAGCATAGACTTATAATGCAACATAATTGTACAAAATTAAATTTCGATTGAAAGACACTGCAAGCACGAATTAAATCTCAACTTTATTTTGAATTATTATCGTTGAATATTTTATAGGAAATCTCAGAAATTTTAACGCAAAATAGTTGTTATATGAATTGAGCATCTCTAACAATATTGTTAATACAGTGCTTTTTTTTATATATATAAAACATGTTAAACATCAGTTTTTTATCTAAGGAAGAAAATCCCTGAATAATATTGCATCTTTTTTAAAATAAGATGAATTTCCTTTCACATGGTGTTTGAAGATTTTTTTTAATAAAAATTAATGCCTTTGAATCATGATTAAAATATTGAATAAAGAATTTTGCTAAAAATAAGATCAAAATAAGAATTCTTTGAAATTTTTCTCGTAACTCAAATTAAAGAATGTACTTAATATTTCTCAAGTTGAAAACTATATTTTTGCCATTATAGAATAATAGTTCATAACTTTAATATGTGTGGAATACCATGTGCAATCTTTAGAAGATAAAACCACGCTGAACCATTTTTGATAGTATATACCTGATAAAACTGAAGACTATATATCGCTAATAGATTTTTTTTTTTTTTCATAAAAGAGAAAATATTCAACACAAACTAATTTTTTTATATAATTTTTTCTTAACTGAAATTGAAGAATGTTTTAAATATTTTCTCAAGTTTTAAACTATATTTTCGAAATTTCAGAATAGTAATTCCTAACCTTAATATGTATGCAATAGTGTGAGCAATATTTAGAAGATAAAACTATGCTCAACCATTTTTTACAATATGCCTGATAAAACTGAGAACTCTATCAATAATATCTTTTTTTTTTTTCTTAAAATAAAATATTCTATATAAATTAGCTTCTTCTTTTTTTTCTCATATCTCAAATTAAAGAATATATTTAATATTTCCTTAAGTGTAAAACTATATTTTTGCTATTCTAGAGTATTTCATAACTGTAAATATTTGAGGAATAGTACGTACAATTTTTCAAAGATAAAGCTATACGCTGAAACATTTTTTTACAATATACCTAATTAAACTGAGAACTATTTCGCTAACAGATTTTTCTTTTCCGTAAAATTAAATATACCTTATATTAATTAGTTTCTTATACAAAAAAATCTTCTTATAACTCAAAGAATGCATTTTATATTTTTTCACAAATTTTAAACTATATTTTACTATCTTAGAGAACAGTATTTCATATCAATATGAATGGAATAGTGTGTGCAATTTTTAGAAGATATAACTACGTTGAACACCGTTTCTTACTATATACATAAAATAACTTACCTATAAAACTGAGAACTATTTCGCTAGTAATTTTTTTTTCTTCGCAAAACAAAATATTCAGTATAAACTAGTTTTTTATGTAAAAAATTATTCATGTAGATTTTGTTATATTTTACTCTTTCCTACTTGTAATGGTTTGTTATCACAGTAAATCATTTGAATTCTTTTAAATTATTTGTTATCGTTTGCTGTTATTTTGAATAAAAATTTTATTTTTTAATTAATTTTTATAAATAAATATTTAAGTGTTGTTTCCATAAAGTGTTTCAATATAATAACAGATTAATATTATAATTTAATAAAAAAAAGTTTTATTGATTGTAATAATTTGATTATTCGAAATAGAAAATTTTTTTTGTAATCCTTTTTAAAATACAGAATTTAAATAACATTTCGAAATTCTCTTCTTCTCACGACCTGGTTTGCAGCGCCGCAGGAACAATGCTGCATATGGCAATGCGAATTTTATAGATTTTTCGGTAGTTTCGATCTAGCAGGGCCTCAAATCGTTTCAGTCGTCTTCTGGACAGCGACCTGATTCATGGTTTCTCTGCGAGAGCTCCAGAATTTACCGGCGCATTATGTCTCTCAAAATAAGTCAGCTGTCTCTCAAACGGACCGTAAGTATTTTTATCGTTAGTTGAGATCTGAGATAGCGATTATTTCATAAAAATTGCGTCATACTCAAGCGATATGTTTATCTCTGTAGAAGAAAGCATACTTCATCCACATTAAGTGGTATGACAAGCTTCGATCATACGATAGACTAGTTATTGATTATACTTAAATGTTAATGTAGCGGTATAACGGCGCGATGGTAAATCGTGGCTATAAAATTCGGTTGCTATGGTCTCACATCGCACATTCCTCCAGAACTTCAGCTCTGTGCGGTTTTCAATACGGCATTTATATTCAACTCTTTCCTTTGAAGACTTGAATTTGTTTTTCGTATTGGGAATTCTGTGGCCCAGTTGACAGCTGTTGAACTTCATTGCTTGTAAGTTATATATTTAATTTTTGCAATGCTTTTTGTGTGTGTGTGTGTAAAACTATGCATTGCTTTTTAGAATGCGGTTTTTTGGATAGCAAAAAGATGTCATTGCCCTCATGACAATTGGGCTTTGCGGTATTTTTCGGTTTCATATGAATATATTTTAAAACAATATTTCGAACAAATTTTTACTTCTTTGATTGAAATCTTAAAAATGCATTGACAATTTTTATTTGAGCTCAAAGATTTTTGCAATGTAGAATTTCTGCTCATTTGCACATAAGAATTACCACTGCTCAATTTTTTGTAAATTTTTAATGATTGCAGTTATTATTGATTTTCTTTTTCTCAACTGTTTAATTTGTGCATGTTTTATGTAAGAATGTAGTTTCAATTCAGTGGTTTGAAAAAAGATTATGAGCAGGTTTTCCTTTTTAAATTTTAAATTGAAATACAATTTTTGAATTTAAGTATGAATGATTAATTTTTTTCAAATAAACTTTGATGATTCTTCACTGCTTGCTAGATTTAAATTTTATATATGATTAGAATTTTCAGATTATGTTAAGCTGAAAAAGAATTTCGTTATTAATTCTTTAATAAATTAGTTCTGAATTATCATCAGAACACATTTTTATTAATAAAAGATTTTTTTTAAACTGAGATTTCTTACAATTTCCCAGTTATCATTCAATGTAGTAGTTTTTAACATCATTGAAAATTCTGTCCAAAATCTAATTTTAAATAAATATTATACTTGTTTGCATTAATAAAATAATATTGTATTATCATAATACAACAATCAAAGAAGTTTAAATGAACAGGAACAGTATTTTTTGCATGAAATTTGTTGCATATCTTTGCTGAACTGCACAGTCCATACGTATTTTTTGCTTAAAATTTAGGAATTAAAAAAGAAATTCATAAAAAATACCAATAATCTTTTGAAACCACATTATGAAATAATGCAATAAATGAAGATGTAATCAAAGTCACATAACTAATTATATTTATTCATTATTTATATTAATCAAAACAATTTAATAATTGAAATGTAGTTTCAAACACATTTTTACTTATTTTAGACAAAGTTTAATTTTTTGCTTCTGTGTATATTGTAGTTTTATGGAGAAAATATAACTTTAAGAGTAATAAATTAGCTGTGAATAAATTATGAAGTACATGTAATATGTTTGAGAAAGCAAATGTATTTCAGGTATTTTTCTCTTTTCTAGGCCAATTGGATAAAAGGATATTTACAGAGCACTAAATCTGACATGGGTCGATTAGATGATCGAGTGAAATCAATTTGGAGGTCTGCCGATGCTGTGTGTTTTGACATAGATTCTACTGTCTGCACTGATGAAGCCATCGATGAATTGGCCAAGTTTGTCGGACGAGAAAAAGAAGTAGCAGACCTGTAAGTATATTTGTTTAAATTTTAAATATGTTTAAAATTGGTTTTGTTAGACAAATTCTCATCTTCTGAAAGTAATGTAATCTTTAAAATTTTATAAAAACATGGGTTTTTTTTTAAAATCTAGAACACAGCAAGCAATGAGAGGCAATCTATCTTTCCGTGAAGCTTTAGCGAAGAGACTTGATATCATTCAACCATCTGTATATATAATGAGAAGATACTTGGAAACAAATCCTCCATCTTTAACACCTGGGATTAGGTAACATTTGATCCTGTATGTTGTGAATGTCTTATTTTTTATTATTAATTTTTTTTAAATTGTAGGTGTATCAGCTGATTTGGTTAGTCATATGTATTTCAGATTAATTTTTAAATGTAGAAACTCAGACATATTGTCTTATCATATGTAAAAAGTAAATAGAAATTTTATGTATATATTGCAATACTTGTTGATGTTTTTGAAAAAAAAAGTCTTGCCTTTCTTTGGAAGTGAGTTCTTAAATCTACCAAAGTAACCTAATAAAAAAAAAGTACCCATTGTTGTCTGAAATCAAACATTAATAATTTAAGGCAATAAAAACATTAATAAAGTAAGGATTGTATAATTGAAGTGTTTAATTTCTAACTAAACAGTGAATTTTACTATTAATTTTTGTGCTTTTTTAATAATACATGTTTTTTTATATATAAATGCATTATGAAAATTTTACGCATTCTTCGTAATTTATTTAGAAAAAGTTCTGCATATCTTTCTTTTTTTTTTAAAAAAAAAATTAGAATGTTTAATATGAGTATAGATTGTTTCAAATTCTTAAATTATTGAATATTAAATAATTTAAATAAAGTTACTGTTATTAATGGTATATTTAACAAATGGAATTCATTTAATATGGGATGTTATTTTTTTATATAGTGAGAGTATTAAATAAGATATAATTAATATAATGTTGTATAGCCTTAAATAAGAAATAGGGTAAAATATTATCTTATAACTGAAGAAGGAATGTTCCCTATGACAATAAAATCTTAATATTTTAATTTTTTTCATCATTTTTATAACAATAATATTTTACTGTTATATTTCAAAAAAACTTTTAATATCAAGACAACAAAAAAGATTCAGACATTTAACTGTCTTTATCTTGAATAAGTGACAGTGACAAATTTAAAAAAAAACTTTATTTGAATTTTCTTATTTTTCTTTCAATGATTTTTCATAATTATTCAGTTACAAAGTTTGTTTTTACTAATTGTATTTATTTTTTCAGAGAGTTGGTTGCTGCTCTGCATGAAAAAGAAGTTCCTATATATCTAATTTCCGGTGGATTTGATACTATTATTCAGACAGTTGCAACCGAATTAAATATACCACACAGTCATATCTTTGCGAACAAGGTTAAATATTATTTCAACGGTATGTTACACTTCATTGCATGCTCTATTACTATATTTTATTTGAAACAACTTGAGTTTTACTTTCTATAAATATAAATTAAATGTTTCATTTTTCAATAGGTGACTATGCTGGCTTTGATGAAGATCAACCCACATGTGAGCAAGATGGCAAAGCACAAGTATGTGCATATTTAAAACATCGCTATGGTTACCAGAAGCTGATTATGGTTGGAGATGGAGTGACAGATCTTGTTGCATCACCACCAGCTGTAAGTCATAAATTTATTGTATACAATAAAATTAAACTTATATAAATCCTACAAGTTATATTTTTCCTACAAGTTATATACAAAAATAACATTTTATTTGTAACCAGGATGTTAAAATTCCTGTAAACACGAATGTTTGTTAAACATAAAAATGAAGTTATATATTTTTGTTGATTATTTATTAAAATTAGGTTGTTGTATTCAAAAAGAGACTCAAGTTTATTAAATTAATTTTTTATGCTTTTTTACACAATTTATAACATAAATTATTTTTATTAGGATTATGTACTGTATTAAAGCACATATGTGTATTTGGAAATGTACTGCTAAAAATTTTGTAGGAGTGTTATGGAATTTTGTGACTTCTTCTACTTTTAATATATTGATGAAATTGCTTTAATGCATCAATAATAGCTCTGATATTGTTATATTTCATTAAATTTGATTTGTAATTATAACTTTTCTGGAAAATTATTTTATTCTTTGATATACTTAACTATACAAACGTTTGCTTCAATAGTATAAAGAAAAATTTATACTGACCAGCTTTTACTATTTTTTACTAGGATCTTTTTATTGGCTTTGGTGGAAATCAAGTGCGTGAAAAAGTGAGAAAAAATGCTAAATGGTTTGTTACAAGCTTTGATGATCTAACAAAAGAGCTTAAATGGAAGTGACCTGCATAAACTGTTTAAATTAAAGCTAACTTATATATAGTTACGAATTTGCACACCTGAGCAAATGATATAATTATTTGGAAAAAGCATTTTTCTTTAAAATTTTTTTGTTCATGAAATGTTTGCCATTGAGACGTGTGGTTGAGAGACAACAGGAATTTGAATCAAGTTATAAAGAAAAGATCTTTTTGACTAGGTCATGGTGTAAAGTTGTTCATTGAATGAGAAGTTATCATTTTTACATTAGCATGGTTTGTTAGAAGTGATTATTTTGTACAGGAGTTTTTGTTATAATTAGATTTTATTTGTTAAATATTTTGTTCAGAAACTGCTTTGTAATTTTTTTCCATTCAAAGTAGGATAAATTATCAAAATTAATTGGACCTCTAGTTAAAAGACTAACTTTTCTGAATGAATACTTTATATTTAAATCTGCTTGGTTTTTGTAGTTGAGAGCAGTTTTTTATTGCATGAAAGTAATCTAAGGCCATCTTAAATTTTGGAAATGTCATAGTAATTATAAGCCATTTGTTGTATAATAAAGTATAAACAAAAATACTTTTAAAGCAGTCACTAAATTAAAAGCATGAATTTCATGCAATATTACTTTTTTCTTAACTTCTATCTTCAGTTATTTAAAACTGAATCCTATAAGTTGAATGTCATGTAACTAATATAATTAATCAGTTTATGATTTTTCACTTTTTGGGGTCAATATCTATTTAGTATTATTTTATACTAGTTCTAAGGGGTGTTGACATTATAATTTTCAGTTTATTAAAAAGACCAGGTAACTAAAATTTTGCATTTGTAGTATTTGATATATCTGCATTTAAACTTGTTTTACTGTCCAATTAATTTTGATAATGTAGTTCATATTTAATATTTTCATTCATTATTTAATTGTTCCCTGATGAAAATATATATATACATTGCATAAGAATTCACAAACAGCTCAAATCTACAACTTTGTGGGTTGTTTATCCAAGCTTCAACAGTTTGCGATTCTACTCAAAGCGAAGCAGTCGAGTACTACTAACTTTTAGAAATTTATATATTTGTCTTGCATATATACTTTTTCTAAAAAAAATTTCTAACAAATTTCCTCTGAAATGATCTATTTATGAAAGATGATGTTAAATAAAAAGATATTTAATAATTTTTTCCTGAAATTATTTAAATGGATCTGTAATCACTTTTTGTTTGTTTTGACTGTGGATAATATATGACCCTTTGATAGTTCAGCACATAATCAGAGATTTCTTTCTCACTAGAGTAATCAATAAAGAAAATCATAAATGTTATAGAAATTACTATGTAGTAGTATTTTCTCAATTTTCTGTAATAATTCACATACTGTTTGAATACCCTATACAGATGTTTCTGTAAAAGATGGGTTTAATTTAAAAAAATCAGTCTAATAATAGACTGGAAAATCATTGATAGTAATTTTTTAAAAATTGTCTTAAGTCCATAGACTTATTTCATCTCTCCTGCTTACCATAATGAATGGAAATCAAAAAAGGGTCTTTTTACTACTAAAGTCAGAATATTGTCTATTTTGTTTTTATTTAATGTTTGGTATATTTGAAAATGATTTACTTTAGAACTTATTTGAATATGAATTTCTATTTATTTAACAGTTATTGTTTTATTAAATCAAAACCTTTTATTATTAAAAGGTGCTAATATTGCACCTGTGAAGAGGAATTTGGTACAGGTATTGATATTTTTAAAACGAAAGTTTTTCAAATAAAGGTTTTGCAGTATTTACCATTGTTGTATCAAATATTTACTAAAATATTTTTGCACAGAGTATTTCGTACTCAGTGTCAAGAATTTTTTTAAATTGTGAATTGTTGTATGGTTGATGTCGGTAACTAAAAAATTTCTTGATTCATTGGTTTTTTTAAAATTAATATTGGAGGAGGGGGAGAAATTACATGTATTTTCAAAATTCCTTTGTAAAATTTTATAATCCAAAATGTATAAAAATTTGTTTCTAAATTTTTAATTTAAGTTTGATGTTGGATCAATTGATATTGCTTATAGAAAAAAATTTAGACCAACAGAATACATGGTCTAATGGAAATATTTTCACAAATCTTGATTTGTTTGTAAAATTATTTTTCCCTCTAATCGTTGTTGTATGTGATAAACATTTTCTTTTTAAATTTATATTCATTATGAAATATATTGATTGCATAAAAGCAATTTTTAAAATATTAAGATTTAGAATTGTTACTTGCAGCTTCTGGAGAAGCTGTTTTTATAAAGATATTTATAATTATGTTGTGAAAGGCACAACAGTTGTCATTTTTTTTAATGACAACTGTTCATTTGTATTTATTAAAAGGTTATTTTATTTTATAGTAGGTACACATTTTTCTGATCCATTACTTTTAAATCCATAACTTCAAGTCATACTTTCATTCACTTAGAGAATTAATTCATTTTTCTATATACTAAATTATTGGGATTATTTTTTTTTTTTTTTTAATTCTCAATGTAAATTTAAATGGCATTTCAGTAAAAAAAAAATTTTATTTTATTTTGTTGATTTAAAAGTAATGGTATAACATCAAGAAGTGTTTAAGATGAAGTGTTTTACTTGTAAAAAATATTTTATCTTATTTAAATTGACGTTGACCATACATCTACATCTTATAGAATTCTAAAGATGTGGTATATTTTTGTTTCCAAGGCTTATATTTTAAAGTTATAATTTAAATAAAAATTTATGAAAATAATCCTTATTCTGTCCAATAGGATAATTTCTATGGAGGTTGTAAGTAAGATAGTGGCAGTAATCTAGTAATTAGTAGACAAGTAATAGCAATAATTACAGCCAGTACAGATTGTAATTGTTTTTTTAATTATCATTGAATAGAAATAGCTATAAAATCTGAATGTACATTGAAAATTGTCTTTTAGACCTCTGGCAAAATGTTAGCATGGCTTGTTAGGAAGACCATGACCATTTATATAATATTGGACTGTTGTGATTAAAATGTGAAAAGTTATCAGGTTGTTTCATTATATTGAACACACATATAAAAGCTTTCATGCTTTTGCTACAGTTATACACAATTACTATTCAGTGGTAGGTATGCTAAACGAAGAATTTTACGAAATGCAAAATGCTTTGAGCTTCAAAACACTATAAACTTCTGCTCTGTAGAAATTAATTGAATTGTCTGTGATGCTGTAATTATTAAATGAATACACTTTCTTGTAGATGGAGTACTGTTGCCACTATTTTATTTACAACTACATTATTCATACAGATGAGAATTATATTTTGGTTGTTCTAAATTACCTTAATGCTAAATTATGTAGTTTATATCTAAATAGAAATTTGCTTTAGAATCTGTTTATGAAATACCTATTTGATTGATTCAAGGCAAAAATGTGCATTAGTGCCCTTGTGCACAATGAATACCACAGATGCCCCAGGGTGTCAAAGTTTTAAATTTTTATTCGCATGCTGATGCATGGTCACATTGTTAGGTGCTAAATTTTTTTATCTAATCACACATTGTTTAAACTAGAATTTATTATCTTCATATACATGGTTTGTTCATTTATTATAATGTTAATTTGAAAATAATTTATACTACATAGAAAAATTACTGAATTTAAGTTTGTAGAAATACGATTTTATTTGATATGTTAAATTCTGTTTTCTACCTTTTGAAGTTCTGTTAATAGAATACTTGAGAATTTTTTAGAAACACTAATTTTAATTGAAATGCAGTATTACAATTCCATTTTCTGCTATGTTTAGACATTTTTTAAGTTTTTCACTTGTACATAATGTAAAGTGCTTTTACATCAAAAGAGCATATTTTTCATTACAAAGAAGTGTTCTGTGATGCTATTTTGCAACAGATCTCACCTGTTGCCATTTTTTGTTTTGTTTTGTACAACTGTAATAAATTGTTCTGTTTTTTTCTGTGTCCTGTTGTTTTCTTGCTCATTAAATAAGCACCAGTTTCAAGTAAATAGCAGATATTGTTTAAAAAATTGATACCAATATCAAGTGTTAATTTTTATGTACTTAATCTTTAATAGAATACTACTTCATGCATGGAATATATTTTCACAAAAATTCTAACAATGTATCATAAAATTGAACTAGTCAGCAGATATTTCCTTTGATAAAGGAATTGGATGTACATTTCTATTTTGAAAATATATATTAAGGCAGTTTTTTAAAATTTATAAATTAATTGATGATTTTAGGTTACTTTTGATTTTAAAAAGAAACATCTTCTATGCTTGGTAATTTTACAAATCTGAATATCCAGTAGAACTGTCTCTTCAGTCCTTATGCCAAATTGGTCTACCATTTTTCTCTTACATTAATTTTCCCATTTTAAAAAAAATGTTAACATTTAATATGGCCAATCTTTACAAATTGGCAATGACATCTATTAGAATTATTTAAGGAGAAATCTAAATTAACCAATCATTTGTTTTATTTTTAATAGTGCTAGTAAATAGGATAACTTCAAAGTGATAAATGGAAGATCAAAATTTACTGCAAAAAATTACTGGATACCATAAATACTTTAGAACTAAAATTTCATTTGTACCTACATCTTAGGTTTAAAAATTTAATATAAATGTAAACAATGTTCATGTAACAACATTCTACTATTGTGCATCATACAAGTTAATTACTATTTCAGAATTTGAAAAAAAGATTGTCTTTGAAACTAACTTATCTATTTCAAATTTTTGTTTTGAAAATATGCAATTCATTCTGACTATATTTAGTTTTAAGATAAAAAGTAAGATTTTTATTACAACATATTTGAATTCCTATACATGAATAATGATTATGTAAGTAATTTGCTACTGAAATAGAAAATTTTAATCAGTTCCAGTTAATTTTTTTAACAACTTTTTTCAACTGAATGAAAATAATTATTTTAAATGATTTCTATATTAAGATGTCTTTTGTAGCACCAGGACCTAAACATAGTTTAACAGGAACAACACTGGCTATGAACTCATGACCATATTCACTCTGCTACCATGACCACTATCAAAGAACAGAGCTAAGGCCCTTTTCATTATATAACTAATTCAAACATTTATGTTTTGCATTTTAATATATTCAAGGGAAATTTCTGAGAATTCAATAAACTTATAAGAATTTAAAAGATTTAAGAAAATTTGTACAAGATCCATGTTAAATAAATTTGAATGAAAACTTGAAATTGATTTCTTATTTGAATTGAAAACTTTTATACTATAGAAATTTATCTTTTTAATGCATTTACTTAACCAATTCAGAAGGAAAAGCAATGTAATGCTAGTGGTATTTATATATTTCTTGCAATTTATTTTACAAAACTTTTTTTATATTGTAGCTTTTTGATAAATATAATTTGATCTATAATCTAATTAGCTGAACTAATATTTCTTGGTTGAAATTAAATTTATCAACTATACCAAATTTTTTTCTTCAAATTATATAATTTTTGTTTCTGTTCTGTAAAGTTTTTTCAGACAAAGGAATTAGTGAATTTTTTTCCTTATGAGATATTTCAAATACTTAAATATGTAATAATGAATTATTTTATCTTTGGTCAAAGTCATTTTAATTTTTACTGAAGCCAGAATAAAATATAATTTCCCAGTACTTCCTTATCAGTAATTTGAGTATGCAATTTGATATTTGATGAACATATCTATAATTTTTGGGGCATTTAGTGGTTATAGGGATTATGGGTTGGCGACTGCTTTTTCCGAGTTGTCAACTACTAACACAATGATGGCATCATAAATTCTCTTTCCAAAAAGTTAACAAAATAGTAAGAAAAGAATGCACTACATTAAACTAACTACTGTTAATAGATGGACAATATCTAAAAATGGCATTACTTTTTAAATAACAGATGCAAACCAAAATTTGTCATGTTCTCTACATATTACAGTATTTGGCTTTATAATTTCCAATAACCAACACACGCAAGTACCATTCCCTCTACCCCTCACCTTATTTATATAAAAAAAATGCCAGAATAATAAATTTTATTTTTTTAAAATAATATCTACATATTATATACAAAATACATGTATTCGATGTAACAGAAATGAAAATGACTTCAATGAATGCTATGATTCCAATTTAAAAATCAAAATAAATACATAGTACACCACTCTATACCTTTAGATAGTGGATACAAATAAACAGTCTGCCAAATTCATCAAAACATGAGGTAACATTCTAGGTACAAGTTGACTGAATTCAAACACTACTGGTAAATCTTTCTAAATTGTCTGCCATAATTTTATATATATACTTACCATTCTTTTTCCTGTTTAATTGATATTCTTGTTGGGCATCCATTTTGACATACAAATCCACAATGCTGCAAACATAAGTAGGAACCACACATATAACAAGAAAATCTTGATTTCCTATCTCTCTTTTCTTGCACACATGGCCTACAACGTTTACGAGATATATTTAAATCGCAAGTGTTGCCCATAACCATATCTGTATCATCCAATTGTTCTGTCTTAGGTAAAATTTCATGGAGTCTAGAAGAAATAGATTGTGGCAAGCAGCTTATTTTTGCTCTTTGTTTAAGCTGATCATTAATTAATTCTTTCCCAAGACATTTGAGGAATTCTCGTCGTGAAATGATTTTATTTTCTTTTTCCAAATATAAAATTTGAGAATTTATACCTGCAGTATTAAGCAATGAAAAAAAGATTACCACAGGCCATCTTCTGGTCTGTCTAGCTACATTATAAGTAGAACACATTTTACTAACTGTATCAACTGCATTATTTGTCTGGTTGTAAAAGGAGACCATTTCAGGAGTTTTTTTATCCTCCATCGCCTTGTCAATATTGCCCTTCAAATGCTTACTTGATATTAATAATATGTTGTTTTTGTTCTTTTCATTTTGAACAACATAAGATACAAGTGTCCCTTCTCTACGATAAGCAAAAATACTTGAAAAAACTTTTCTGTTTGCCATATTTTTAAATCGGTAAGGTATCTGCCACTTGTTCTTTTTTATTGCTCCAACAAATGATAAATTATGATCCTCTGATAAAGTTTTCATAACTGACACATCACCAAACCAACTGGTAGCAGTAACATTCCGACCCGAGTGACTGATTGGAGCAATCATTCGATTAACAACGTCTAAGGATTCATTGCTTACAGCATAAGGACCTTCAGGTTGTTTACCAGAATAAATTTCCATGTTGCTTGTATACAATGTTTTAGTATCTACTAATGTAAAAATCTTAATTGCATATTTTCCAGGTTTAGAAGGGACATATCGAAGAAAAGAACATTTGCCTCTAAAAGGTTCAAGTTTTTCATCAAGTGTTACATGTTCACCAACAGAGTAACAAGATTGACAGTTTAACACAAATTTTTCAAATAAATCTCGTATAGGTGCTAAACGATCAAATGATTTTCTTTCCAAGCTTGTTTCTGTGTTGTCAAATCTTATTACTCGGCACAGAAATTGAAACCTCTTAAAACTCATGGTCAAACGAAATATTTCAACACCAAATCCATCTGAATCCCACAAATTAAGATTTGTTTTATAAAGTGCACTTAAATACAAAAGTCCAATAAAAGCTTGAATTTCTGTGGCATCAGTAGGAGGTACATCTCTCACACGTATATAATTTCTCCTTATAAGGTCGATATTTTGATTAGTAAACATCACAATCATATCCAACATACCATCATCAAATAAACATTTCCAAGTTTCTAAAATTCCATTAGCCGTTTTTGCTGGGCCTTCAACGCCTGATGGCCCTGTGAAATGATATTTTTTAGTTATTCTTTGGTTATTAAAATAAGGACTTTTTTCCCAACGCATGGAATCAATTATTTCACCTGACTCTTTTCTAAAAGCCATGAAACAGTCCTTCTCATCCTCATAGTCATAGTTAGAATCGGTATCACTTTGCTCTGTGGGAAAGTCTTCATCTTTTTCTTCAATTTCTTCTGTGTCATCAATATCATATGCATCTTCAAAATGTGCTTCCTGACAGTCAATTACTGTTTGATCCCCTTCCTTTTCATCAGATTCTTCAAGCAAACAACTTTGAATCTCTTCAATGAACTTTTTATTACTTGAATTAGAAGATTTTTCTTCAGATGTCATTTTACACCTATAAAAATAAATGCAATTAATTACTATGAAAATGTGATCAAGAGGGGAAAAAAATCTACAATAAAATATTCCAATGCTAAAACTCTGATTTAGACATTTCTTAATAACATTCTTAAAAATTTTGCAATAAATTTTTAAAAATATTTACAAGTTAAATTTTACAAAGAGATTAAACAAACATTAAATGTTTTTATGTTATCAAATCAAGGTTTATTCACTTCTTAAAGGATTTCAATTTTAACACAAAGCATCCAAGTACAAAGTAGTAAAAAATTTCACAGTATTTGTAACTGAATATAAACTTATTGCTTATTTCAGTATGATTCATACAAAAAATTTTAGAAATAATGAAAAGGAACATAAATGTCTTATAATCAAAACTATCCCCCCTCCCACACACACAATTATGAGAAAATAAAAGGTACTTTAAACATGCACCTTTAATAGACATAAAGTGGTACTATTTATTTAGCTAGGCATAAGGGATAAATCATCAGATGGACCATTCACATCCAAACAATTTTACATTTAGAATTTTTTTTTTTTTAATTTGAGTATCGAAACCCTTGATATGTTTCTAACTGTTCAAATTCATAAATCTCCTTCACATGGATCAAAATCGTTAAATGACAAAATTTTACTGGCCACTGCAAAAATTTTAATTTTAAAAGATAATTCAATTGATTCCTCACAAACTAAAACCTGACTTAATTTTAACAGTGACAAAGATTCAAAATTTTTTGCCATTAATAACAGAAAATCTGTAATGGGTAAACCATTTGGTCTGAAAATGTAAACTAGCCTTCATAATATTCTATTGGTGGAATTACGATAAAAGAAAAAGATATGATTGACCTGTTAGAATTCCTTTCTATTAAAAACATAAAAAATTTAAGAACAAGCAGACATGATGGGTTTTCAAATACTGCAAACAAAGACAAAATGCATGCTTCTGAATAATCAAGTTAAATAAATTAATAACAATAACCATTGTAACAGTAAAAAAAAGTTATTAATTTTTTCAAAATATTTTTCACAAATAAACAATAATAAAGTTTCTCTAGTACTTATCAACTAGAGTACCAAGAAGTCAAACACATCAAATTCTGGCTCATTCAAGTTGCTAATATAAGTTGTTCATTAATAAATAAATGGTAATATTTTAAACTGTTGTGGCTTATACTTGTTACTAATATAAATAGGAAGAATTGTTTTCAAGTACCATTAATTTTTCTACCATTTTCCTTTCATTACTGTTCTTTAAGCTACATTTTCTACCATTTTCCAACAATAATGAAAATTTGGCAATAAAAAATTTTTCTCAATAAAAGCAAGAATTTTATCAGTCATGTTATGTGGATGAAAGTTGGCAAAAATTGGATGCTGAAAGTATAATGTTGTTTATTGGCATATGATTGGTTTCTGTATAATGTATTGGTTCTTAGGATCTAGGATTCTCTTTACAGAAGTCTTATGGTTTATTTACTGATGGGTCGATAGACATGCCATTGTGTTGTAGCACAGCAGATGGATTTTAACCCCCCCCCCAGTGCTAGTAAAATAATAATATCACCAATATTTGCATTGTCAACAACTTGGAAAAGCAGCCAGAACTCATAATCCTTATAAATTACAAGTACCACTGCTCAAAATCAAGAATCAGTTTCATGATTGAAACTGATTTTTTTTTTTTAACATATTGGCAAACCAACTTATAAATTAACAATGATTTAGAAGAATTTGCACTTAAATTTGTGACAAACATGGTTTTTATGTTTGAAAAAACATACAGGAAAGTTTTTTCCCCAATTATTGGCTGCATATCACAGCATTTGGCAAAAATGATCAATTGGCTCATATGTGAGTACTCTCAAATTAACTAACCGATCAACACCAACAGTTTAACGATAGCAACTATTTCAAAAATACGTTATCTTTTACATTTTACATATCATTAAACAAAAGCTACAACTGTAGTAATACATTCTACAATATTTATTTGAATTTGTATTTTAAAAGGAATGTTAAATCCAAATGTAAACTATCTTGTCCTTTTTCTGCCTTTCCTATTTTTTTTAAAATTACATCGAGGAATAGGGTGTATAGGCCATTTCTCAGCGAGCAGCTCAATATAAACCAGCCTTTTAAGTAAAGTTGTCAGATGAACAAAATTCATAGACTCTTCACAAAGACACAGAAGGAGTGTCTTTCACAATTTGGTGTAGGTGTTGCTGAAGAAAGTCATGACCAGTCAAAGTTCCAAAAACAACCGATAAAACCTGTCTAGGAAGACCCATTCGGAATGGACTATGGAGTAGTATGGAGGAGTTTTTGCTTTATGGATTTGTTTATGGATTGACCTCCTAATTTTGAACCAGTCATGTGATGAGGATGGCAACAAAGCCATATATGTGACACCCGATTCCCTGAACTTCCAAACCCTGCTAATACAAGGACGTTGAGCCTTAACCCCTTGCCTCTCGCTCCCGTCAAATTCACGGGGTGAAATTTCCCTCTCTATTCCTCGTGCCCGTGATATTTCCGGGCTGGAATGTTGAAAAGTAACTTGCCATAAAAACTTGAAACAATCTATTTCTTATACCCAGAATATTTTTTTTCTTAATCTATACACAAGATGGCAGCACCAGATTATTTTAACGTGTTTAGCGATAATTATTTATTTTTTCAACTAAATTTTAGCACAACAAACATATATATTAACGATACGGTTTTTTAATTTTAGGTCAAGTACTCAGTTGCGCTTTTCGTAAAAACACAAGGGTAAAAATTCAGAAAAAAAAATGATAAAAAATAAATATATTTTTTAATATTGTATAAATTATACAGTTAGAGTCAGGAAGTAAATTGGGTTGTACTTTTAGTACTTTTTTGTCACTGAGTACAATAAAAATATCGGAGCAGTAGACATTGTAGACTAATATATTGGAGGTTACTGAATTGCTCGAAAACGAGGTAAGAAGTACTATAAGAAAATATTTTTTTATTTGTTAGATCAAACTATTTTGAACTAGTACCTTATTTATAAAAAATCAAGGAGGCAAAAATCACATTTGATGTTCGTTTATCTTTAGTAGATGAACTTATTGAAAAGTATTCTATAACAGAAACTACTATAAAAAGATTCCGTCCGAATTTTGAGAATAACCCCAACCGTTTGATTAAAAGACATTTTATTAAACAGATACCTCCAACTGATAAGAAGTGGCAACCATCAAGAGAATGCAAAGTTTATTGTTCCAAAAGAGATGAAAACAATAAGAGATGCAGAAAGGAAACTCGGTACTACTGTCCAGTTTGTGATTTTGGCCTTTGAATCTCATGCTTTGAAACTTATCTCACAAAGAGATTACTAATGTTTATTTATATTATGCAAAAGTGTAATAAAATTCATTTAATGTTTAAAACACATGTTTTTTTAAAATTTTTCCTCTTTGTTGGAAAGCCACATTCAGTGATTATAACCCTAAATGTTTGCTTTACTTAAAAAATTAAATTTCGTATTTCAAGCTAAAAATTAATCCAAAAATTAAAAATGACTGCATATATTGAACATGTACTTATTTTTATATAATTTTCTTGAATAAAAAAAAAGGCATTTTTAGGACCGTTTTCTTCAAAATTATCCGATCGTTAAAGGGTTAACATCCATCAATCCCTCTACAGTCAGCCTTCAGTGGCACTAGGACTTGAAGCGATGACTTGACAGTGCTGACCATGAATTAACGATCATGATCACTCAGCAAGAAAACAATGACAGGAACATTGCTGATATAAGGAACAACATGACATAAGTAAATATCAAATTTAACAAAAAAGTACAATGAAAAGAATTTAAAAAAGGGGAAAAAATCTTTAACCTTAATAAGGACACTATAAGGATTTACTTTTTTGTGACAACACTAGTTTAGATTAAAAACAGATATGGATATGTTTTCAACATTTATATCATTGCAATAAATATTCTTGGTGATGGAGCCTATTCTAATGTCTTCAGTATTAATCGCTCTGTTGGAAAGTAATGTGACAATTTTGATGGTGAGATTGCATCGATAATACATGCAATTGATGAGTTAAGAGAAATAGCCATGATCATAATATTGTTTTCTTTATTGGTTTACAAGTTGCTTTTTGTCAGTTATCAATTTAAATAGTAACCAAAATGCGCTGGTTCATTTTTGCAGAATAAAGTCAAATGATCTAGTTAAAGCCAGAGACCATATTGCTCTTCAGTGAATTTCAAGTCATAGTGACATTTAAGGGAATAAGTAGGCAGATAGACTGGCTAAAGTCGAGTCCCTTATGATTCAACTAGATTCTCCTATACCATTACAAAATATCAAAATAATCCACAATAAAATAAAAGATAATAGAATTTCTTTGTACATTGATGCAGCTGTGACAAAGAAGTGGAAAGTCCTGCTTGAAAGAAATAATAAAATCCCTAGTTCCTTGCCTAAGAGATGCTTGTTTTAGGATGGCATCCGGGCATGATTACCAACAAAAACATTTACACACATGGGAATCATGGACCTCCTCAAGAACTACCTTGAAATTTTAGCTGACAACTCTATTGAGGCAAATAAAAGAGAGATTTCATTCTAGTTTTTATAACTTTTCATCGCCATACTGGGCTGCTCGTTGAATGCTGGCAGAAATGCCATAGACAAGTATAGGATTTTTAAAAAAAAAAACATTTATACCACTGTAACGTTTGTGAAAAAATATTCAGTTTTTCTCTTCCTTTCAAGAAATAATTCCAGTTAAGCATAAAAAATAGTCATTCTGACAAACAACACACATGCAGATTTTCTCCTTTCTAATTACAACTCTAGTGTAACTGAAACAAGGTGGAAATGTAAATTTCTTAAGAATATTAAACCATGTAAAATGTTTTGTTAAAATTATTCAGTATTTCTCTTTTTTAAGGGATGATGATTCAAGTTCTGAATTTTAAAAAAAAGGTCTCTCTCTTTGATAACAATCAAACATATTTCATCCATCATCAAGTTTGACTTAAAAAAAAGAGAAGAAACTGGAAATTTTTTTCATTATGACAAAAAAAATGAAACTTTTTGTAAAAATTACTCAGTTTTCTCCTTTTTTTACATAGATAATTCCAGTTTAGAGAAAAAGAAAAAATGAAATAATTTTTATGTAAAAAAATATGTAGATTTTTTTTTCCTTTCAGATAAGAATTCAAGTTTAGTGTAATAGAAGAACGCACATGAAATAGATTTTAAACACTGTTTTCTCAGGTGAAAAAATTGGTCAAATTCAGCTTTATTGTATCACCGACAAAGTTACCAGATATAGCTGCCAATTTTGCCACTTTTACTCTCAAATACTTTTTGTATCACAGATACCAAACATAAATTTTTAATAACAATTCAGTAAAATTAGCAACAACAAAAAGAATCCACAACTTTCATTTATTCATATTTTGTGTGTTATCACCGAAATTACTAGTTTGGGGAGATTTTCATTTCGCAAGCAAAAAAGGAAAAATTGTTAAAAAAAGAAAAATTGTTTATAATAAAAAAATTAATTAAATTAATACATTATAATACATTCCCTATGTATACTTTAATCACATTAATTTTACCTTAAAGGTATGACTTACGGATCTGCCCACACAAAATTATTGCATTTATTTTAATTTGTGTACCAAAATATATTAATATTATTAAAATCAGGTTTTTATAAAACATAAAATTAAATTAAATACTGTACAAGTTCATAAATGTGACTGATTAATGAAAATTAATGTAATTCACAATAACTAATGAAAACAGAAA
Source organism: Trichonephila clavata (assembly GCA_019973975.1). Lineage (NCBI taxonomy): Eukaryota > Metazoa > Arthropoda > Arachnida > Araneae > Nephilidae > Trichonephila > Trichonephila clavata. The sequence goes on along the minus strand of BMAO01006384.1, from coordinate 124,411 downwards.
AAAAATCTGTCACAAATTTAATTAAAAGAAAAACACACACAATAGCGTGCAAGTTTGATTAAATTTATCAGATGCTTAGGCATTGAAAAAAAGTGATCAGAACTAAATTCCTGATATTGTGAAGCATATAAAATACATGTCATTAATTGTTTGGTGAAGATTTGCTCTTTTAAAAATTAATGTTATAAATTTAAATGTTGCAATAATTGTAATATGTTTACATGATCATGGTCATACTGAGATGATTGCTTATAATACCCACAATCTCAGATAATAAACGTGAAAAAACTCAAATTAACAAATATTACAGGTAAATTGTACACCTTTAAAGGATTAAAATAATAAATGATGAAATAGTTTTTTCCACGCTAATTTTTTGTAAGCAAATAATAAAGGCAGCTTTTTTTTTCTTTTTTAAAAAATATTTAAAACTCCAGACAGAGGAAAAACAATGTTGATTCTTTTGGGTGGCAACAAAAAATTAAACTGTTAAAATTTTTACAAATGTTCGGAAAATCTTCACATTTATTGTTCAAAATATTACAAAAATAAAGTATCCTTGTTTATGAGGTTTCAATGAAAAATATGGCGTGCCCTTGATAATGAAATGCATAATCGGATGGGAACATCTGTACGAATTTTAATTCAGCCATATAGCTTCCCGAGACAAAACAAAAATCCCTCAAAACAGTAGAATCTAAAAAACAAAAATTTGTTTGAAATTCCAGCTCTTACAAAAAATGAAAAAGCTATCAATATCTCTTTTTGATCCCACTGATAAATCCTTTTTAATTTTTAGGAATTTATAAAAGACTAAAAAAAATATTTTCGTAACACTTGTCAAGGCTTTCATTTTCACATCACGGATGTTCTCGGGGACAAATTCTTTTTCTTTCAGTGTTGCCTTCAAGTCATGGAGTTCTGCTTCCGTTTTTGCAAACAAATCAATAATTTTGCAGAAAGAAATCATTTGTATCTCAACAATTTTAGTACTGCGTTTCATTTCCCTAGGATTAAAAGCAGAACACCTGGAATTTTATCGTATGTATAATACATTTTTCAATAGAATACTTAGCAAATTTATTATAATTTTTTTTGTTTGTTTTTTTTTGAAAAATGACTTGCAACAAATTTATTTTTAATATGAAAGGTACATAAAGCTTGAAGCTAAACAGAGTACTTACGTATTATCGCAACTGTATTGGCAACATTATACGAAACAAAGCACAGGGTAGCCAATTCAATACATACGGCACAAGCAAAATTGGGGTTGCCAACTAGGTGAGTTATCTTGAACGTTGGTATTGTTGTGATAGTATGTAAGTACCCTAAGCAGTAAACTACACTGTAAAATCAATTTAAATCAAATAAACAAATTGGTAAAAATTTCTTACATTTCTATCTGAATTTCTTCTGTTGCCATTGCAGCATTTACTTCATTTGAAACAGGTGGTTCAGATCTATTTCTTAAAACAAAACAGTTACATCAATATGAAATTTTTAAAATCATTTGTAAACTCAGTATATATGTATTTATATATATATATATATATAATATGAATATTTTAAATAAGATTCTAGTAATAACTTTATGAGTAAACACAGAATTACTTCTGTTAACTACCCTATAGATAGGGGCAAGGCGCCAGCAGTGCTGGAATGGAATCCAAGATGGTGGAAGATAATTTTAAAGAATTAATACATTGAAATATATTTCAAATGAATCATATAGAAAGAGATTGAGAATAACCAAGATCAATCAATAAATAATGAATATCAATATAATATAACAAAAAGTTACATGTACTAATAATAATATTATGCAGTACATAATAATAATCTTATAATATAATTTAACACTAATTATGTACAGTCGACTCTCGCTAATTCAAACCTTCAACAATACGAACCTCTCACTAATTCGAAGTACATGCTCAGACCCTAGAAAAACTCTTGAAATTTCAAACTAAAACAATGTTTTAGTACACTCAATATTTTGAAGTAAAATCTGCGGTTGGCCAGACTACAACACGCAATAATTCAAAGATATCTTATAATATATCTTATATATATCTCTTGACAATTTGAACACTTACTATCTGGAGTCCTGTAGCAAATAGGTTGGAGCTTACATGTTTTGTGTTGTATTGTCTCTGCATGTCTCCGCTGTAATGTAGCCCATTTGATAATCTTCTGAGTACGAACTTGATAGTGTACCAGGAATAAAATAACAAGTCTTCTGCAGTTTATATCTTTAATGTTACGCAGTTTATTCACTACAAACTATGGTACCAGATGCACAGGCATAAATAGTGGGAGCAATCTGGTTTTATCGTTGCCATACAAATTAGACATTCTAAGATTACAAGATAAATGACAATATGCAAATTCCAACATAACTCCCATCAATCAAGAATTTATTCTTGATGCACAGGTAATATAGATAACTTTACAATAGGTCTTTGATACAGTCCCTTTGTAGTTTTTAATGTGACAATTCGAACTATTCCATCCTTACCTGGATGGATAGATGCAACATTTCCAAGAGGCCACACAGATGGAGGAAAATTGTCCTCCTTAATGATTACAACATCTCCTATTTTAATATTCGATGTGTCGCTTTTCCACTTGGTTCTCCCTTGCATAGAATTTAAGTGATCAATTTGCCATCTCCTCTAAAAATTTAATTTTAATTTCTGAAATATATCCCAACGTTCCTTTAATGCCAGCTTAGATTCTTCTACTGAAGTTTGTACTACCCATGACTTTCTTTAGATGAAACTTTACCAATTTAACACCAGTCTCTCAGAGTCCTCCAAAATGTGGACTCAAAGGTGGTATATAGTATGCAATTCAATTTCCTGTTGAGAAAGAAAATAGCATACCTTTTACTTACTCATAATTTTAGACAAATGTTTAAATAGTTCTCCTAATTTCTTTTTAGCCCCTATAAAATTAGTGCCATCGTCCAAATGTATATGCTTAGGAGTGCTTCTTCGAGAGCAAAACCTTTTTAATGCAGCAATAAAAGTTTTGGACGTATAATCACTTACTAATTCTAAATGCAAAGCCTAGGTGGCAAAACCAACAAATATAACAATGTACCCCTTTGTTGTTTTAGCTCCTCTTCCTCTGTATTTTAATACAGAAACCGAACCTGCGTAGTCAATGGTCCTTTTAAGAATTACTCTATCTTTAGGAAGATCTCCCATTCTTTGTTTGGACATATTACTTCTAAATCTACAACATTTTACATAATTACATACACATTTCTTAATTAATCTTTTAACATTTACAATCCAATACTTTTGGCATAAAATACACATTAACAAATTACCACCTGCATGCAAATTTAAAATATGATAATACTTTACTATTAGACTACTTAGTTTATGCCGATTTGGCAGTATAATTGGGTGCTTTGCATCCTACGGTAATTGTGCATTTTGAAGCCTACCTCCCACTCAGATTAACCCGTTCTCATCAATAAATGGACAGAGGGCTGCTAGTGAGTTATTTCTAAGCAATGACTGCTTTAACTTTAAGCACATAATTTCACTATTAAAATATACATTTTGTACATGTAATATAACTATATTACTTAAAACAATTATTTCTCTTGTCGTTAAAGGTTTTATTTTACCTCTGGAACATTTTTTATTCCTACCATCTTTGCAGAGCTGCATAAATCTAAAACAAAATGCCAAAATATTAATTATCTTTGAAAATGATGAATGTTTTTCAAACAACATATCAATAACATCATTTTTACAACATACAGAAAATACAAAAGTCTTTTTAGTATCTGTTATATCAGATTTGTTGATGCCCTTTCAGTCCTTTAAATTTGGTTGCTTGGGCCAGTTTTCTTCAGTAGTTAACCATTGAGGTCCCCCACCATAGACTGCAGTCGGGTAAATCTTTAGGTGAGATGCTTCTGGAGCCAAGGTTGGCTGGATTCTCTTTCGAAGGAACATAACGCCATTGCTTACAAGGGATTATATCCAGTATCTCAGGTGTCCTATTGGCAACAAACTGCTTCCAGTTTCTGGGAGGTGATGATAGACAAGACAACCTGTGAATCAGTCCAAGCATAAACATTAATAACATGATCCTTTAAACAATTACACAAAACTGCAAAGAATCGTGCCAACAATAAAGCTCCATTCAACTCTAGTCTTGGAATTCATATGGGCTTGAGAGAAGCGACTTTGCTTTTTCCACCCAACATTGTAATTTTAGTAGTTTCCCGATTTCTTTGCACCGCATAGATGACACAAGCGCAAGCTGCTTCTGAAAATCCACGAAGAGTTACTTGAAGCCATCTCAGGACTGATAGGTGGCAAACTTGTTGAAATTCCATTTGAAACTTTTTCCATTTAAGTACAAAGTGCTCAGGTAGAGCATTATCCCAATTGAGTTTTAGTAACCATAACATAGAAAATTTTTATTAATATCGTGCAAGGCGAAAGAAAACCTTTTAAAGGGTCAAAAAGTCTTTCTGATTTGGGATAAAAATGATCTTTTTGAAATCTCTCCTTCAAATTAAAAATTTTTTTGAAAATGAACCTATCTTCTTTAGAGTTCCAAATAAGACCCAACGCTTTTGAGCAATTTTCAGGATGAGTTTCTACATTTGGCTCATTAAATTCTTGATTTTTAGATATATTGATTAAAACATCTTGAGAATTAGAATGCCACTTTCAGAGAAGGAATCCTTGATGTTTTAAGTTTCAATTAAAGCTTGAATCAAAATGATTGCTTCCCTATTAGACAATGCTCTTGACATTAAATCGTCCATATAAAAGGAATTACATTGGATAGTTCAAGATTTTGGGGTTTGCAGTCTAATGATATTCGTTGTAAACATCTAGTAACCAAAAATGGGGCCGATGCAGTACCATATGTTACTGTCGAAAGCTTACATTCTTTAATATTATAATCTAATGACTTTCACCAAACTATCTTTCGCAAATTTTGATTGTCCAGGTCAATTAAAATTTTGCCTATACATTTACTTTATGTCAGCCATAACAGCAATTTCATTTACTCTAAATCTTACAAGAAGAGTAAAAATATTTGGTTGCAAAATTTGACCAACTCCTAAAACAGAGTTTAATGAATTAGAGTTAGGAGGCTTGCAATGACCCATCAAATACAACCCTATAAGTTTAGTAGTAATGTTATCCTTTCTTCGCACAGTGTGGTGAGGAAAAAAATAAGATATTTTCATATCTAGTTCTTTATTAGGCGACATATGAACCAATTTTTCATATTCTTCCATAAAACTCTTCTGTTCTCACTCAAGTTCTGCATTGGATTTAAAATTATTTTGCCAATAACTTGGAAACTGCCATCCCTCTTGTATTTCCCAATTGATTAATGTCTCTATAAATAGGTAACTTAACCACAAATCTACCTTCATTATTAATTTTATAAGTTGCTTTAAAAACATTTTCACAAAATTATACCTCCTCTGATAATGAAAGCTTTTTAAGGGGCAATTCTTCTGTTTGCCAAAACTGCTGTAATATAGAATCGATATTACACTCATTTTCAACTCTAATCAGATGTGATTGCACAAAAGGAGATTTGCAATTTCCATGAATTTTACCTGCTACAATCCAGCCAAAGATTGTGCTTTGAGCGATAGGTTGTCCTTTAGACCCAGTAATTCTGCCATTTCGCAAAATAGAAAAGAAACAGTCGGAACCTAAAATAACATCACATTCTGATGGTCTTGAAAAATCTTCATTCGTTAAAAGCTACCCTTTAAATAATCCAATTCCTTTATGTTAACTCTATCAATGGGAATTTGAGACATAAATTTGTTTATTTTTTTTTAATATATACGCTTTAATTGTTAACTGAACTTCGCAGAATCTTGACCTGATCTTGAAACCCACCAAGCCATGTGTGGTTCCTGCTTGAATTCCACTTATTCCGCTAAGAGATAATAATCTATCATTACATCTCTTTAATCCCAAAATGTTAATAACATATTTTCATTATATTATTCGTTATTATACAGCAAACAGCCGGCTGGGTGGCATGGTTGGTTTGTCGCTGGCCCTCTGCACCAAGGTTGCGGGTTCAACCCTGGCCCAAGTCGGTGGATTTTCATGATGCAGAAAATCGACAGCGACCATGTCGTATGATTATGTGGCATGTAAAAGATCCCCAGAGTGTCTGTTTGGCTTGGGTGCTCTCGGCAAAATTAAATCCAAGTATGGGTTTGCATCGTCAAGAGCTTAGGTGCCTCCCTCTGTGGAGGAAACTGGGCATCAAAATTGCTTGCTGTAATTGATATCGCCTATATGGTGCAGCATTAAAAAGTTATACCAGCTCCCGGGGAATGTACTAGATCTGCAAAGGTTTAAAATACCAACGCATAGCCCCATTAGAAAAAGAAAAAAAATTATACAGCAAAACTTTTGCTGTAGGTAAAAACAATACACATTTTGCATTATTTACAGAAGTACTAGAGTTAAGTGTCTTATTTGCTGCATCTAATTCTGTATTAGACACTTCTTGTTGACCGACACTTTCTTTAAGGGTATTATCAGTATCTTGTTTACAATTAGCATTGACATTTAACAAAAATGAACTATTACGATTAGAATCTTCATGTAAAAGAGAGTTATGTTTACCTTGACATATTACATTTTAAATCATTATTAGGACAGTCCTTACGCTTGTGACTATGTAAACACAAGAAACAAAGATAATTTCCCTTTACAAAGTTCTTCGAACAATTAAATCCATATTTTTAAATTTCATGGATCTAAATAACTTGTGTACACTTGAATATTTCAAACAATTCTTATCAGATTTACTTCCTGAATTATTTTTATAAGCAATAAAATTACGACTTAGTTGGTACTTTAGTATCAGAGTCATTACACAGTCATTAATTCCAGAGATGAACATCTGACATTTAAACATTCTAAAAATCCCTTTCCAGTAGAAAAATCCTTCTCAGTGGTTTTAACTGACCAGAGTTTTTTAGTTTCTGCATCTAATTTTTGCATTAATATTTGAATTAACCAAGGGTCTCTTGCTTCAGTTCCCAACGCCTTTAATCCTCTAACACTTTGTCACTAGTATTCACTAGATTTCTTAAATTTGTCATAGTTACTTGAGAAATACCCCTTTGACCCCTAAAAATGTTTTAATTAAAGCATAAACAATTTGCTTTTTATCGTATCTATCAATAAATTTTCCCCAAGCTTCTCCATACGACTCATTAGACAAAGGTATATGCTTTATTAGAGACGCGGGTTCATCTGAAAGCAAACCTTTTATATACTGGAACTTCTAAATGTTACTACGTGAAGTTTGAGAATGAACTGCAGTTACAAACAAGTCCTTAAAATTTATCCAGTCTTCAAATTTACCTGAGATTACTGATATGTTTAGTTTTGGTAATCGAAAATTAGCACTAGATTGCTTTGTTGGTATAGCAATAGAAATATTTTGCCCACTAACATTAATCGAATGAGATGCATCAATCGCATCAATTTTAACTTTAAATTTCCCTTTTAAATCAAAATATTTTTCCTCAAAATCTACAATTTCCGATTCTTCTGCACTTAATTCTGCATCTAACCTTTCAAGGTCTACAATTAACTCTTCTAATCTATGCAATCAAATAAAAATTTCATTCTTTATATTTAAATCATCAGCTCCATTTTCTAATCTAGTTAAAAAAGTTTTAAATCTCTCCCCCTTGCTACTTTCATCGACTCTTTTTGCTCATCAGACATTCTGATAAAGTAACAATTAATATATTGGGAGAAGTCAACTAATGAGAGGTTCGACTCGCAAATCAAAATCTTAATTTCACAATACAATTTTAAATCAGATGTTCTTCTCTCTTTAATATAAACAACATAAACATCAGATAATAAGAATCAGATTGAAGAATCTCATCGGTACCTCCACTTTTTCTTGTATAGATTTGATAGTGTACCAGAAATAAAATAACAAGTCTTCCGCAGTTCATATCTTTAATGTCACGCAATTAATTTACTACAAACTATGGTGCCAGATGCACCAGTATAAATAGTGGGAGCAATCTGGTTTTACCGTTGCCATACAAATTAGACATTAAAAGATTACAAGATAAATAAAAATATGCCAATTCCAACAATCTGTCTGTTGGGTCTTTGCGTTTCCAGGTTCCTCAGCTGAAAAGACACTTTTATTGCTTTTCTTCTTCATGTAGACAGTTCTGGTCGCACCTGTAGTCAGCCAACCCTGTCTTTCATTTAACACATGGCCTTGCTACACGTGTTCAGAAAGGATGTTAGCTATTGTGAAGAAGAGATGCGTAGGATTGTGTCTTATGCCTTAGACTGACATGATGATTATGGCTCATCTGTGTGACTTATAGCATGTGACACCAAATAGGGCATTGGCCAGACTGGATCTTGCCTTGAAGAACCAATGGTGTTAAGGATAATGTCTGAGGGAACTGGTTGCGAGTGAGTGTGGTGTTTAATGGCACAAGAGCCAATTTTGGCTATACTTTGCCACACATTTATTAAAATATTAAAACAATCTCAAAAATGCACATCAAATATAAAATATATGCATACATATTTATATATGTGCATGCCTGCATGCACACATATAAAAATTAAAGTTAAAATAGCTGTCAAATGAATAAAGTTAAAAATAATTTGTCAAATGAATTATAAAAATCCAATTTTATAAATAAAAGCAAATGGGTTTTAATGGGGATTTTCTCCCACCAAGTCAAACAAGATTAAATGAGATGAATTAAAGAATGTGAAGCGATAAAGGTTAAAAAACGGGACAATTTGAACCAGTTGCAAAACGATTTTACTTCCAATGAGGAATGGAAGAAATTTGGGGGGGGGGGGAGTGAAAGAGTCCTGTTCGAGAATTACTGCATAAATGTATTCTTTTAATACAGGACTCTTAACTTCTGTATAATATTTATACTGTACAATATGTACTTTTTAAAAATACTTTAAAGTAATTTTATACATATGTACAATTGTTGTTTTATTACATAGTTTAAAATTTAAATGTGTTAGAAAAAAACTTCAGGAGTTTTTTTTACCCTCTTGGTTAATTTGAAGTTTTTCATTGGTCCCTCCAACTTCGAATTATCGAGAGTCGACTGTATAATATTCATATAGTATGATTTAATAATAATTATTATATATAATAATAATCATATAATATAAGTTAACAGTTATAAAAAAGAATAATCATCATATCGTAATAAAATAACTATAAATAAATATAAAAAACAATTATAAATAATGAATATTACATGATTATTACTGTATTTTTATATTATATTATTAATAAAATATTTACATAATACATATTAGAATTAACAATGAATACCAATTAAAAAGCAATGAAAACTTGCAATATTCCAAAACAAATTTCATCAAACAAGAAACGTTCAAAAAAGCATTTTTAAAAAGTAAAATAAAGTGAAAATGGACAATTTATAGCAATAATTAAAAGTACAACATTCATTCTTTAAAAAAAAAATATTCTAGCACTCAACCATGATATTAGAAAGATCATATTTGAAAATAGCAAAAGATAAAACAGAATACTGAAACACTAGCTTCAAGAGCAAATAGAATGAAAATGGTTAAATTTTTTTAAAAATCAAATTAAAATTGTCTGAAATTAAAAGGATTACCACAGGAAAAAACCAATAAAAATTATTTCTAATATACATTATCCCCATGGCAACCACATCACCAGACGATAAAAATATCAAGGTAACAATATTGTAATGTTATCGCCCATCTTCGCGAACACAAACAACTTGGTGCGTGCCTCATGGTATCAAACTAGCACCATAACTTGCATGAATTGATAGTACTGGCTCTTTCACCTGGACTTGAGGAGATTACCATAAAAAGAAAAGGTACTTACATATTATCGCAACTTATTGGCGGCATTGTTTGAAATGAAGGACACGGTTACCATTTCAGTGCATATGATGCATGGAAAATTGGAGTTGCCAACTTGGCGAGTTATCTTGAATGTTGGAAATTGTTGAGATAATACGTAAGTACCAAAGAAACTAACTAAGCAGTTGATTGTTAGAATTTTGGAACATTACATAATTATACCTCTGTTAGTTAACTACTCTGAAGTTATATAAGAGCTAAAGTGTAAACATGTGCTGGCTCTTTGTATTAGGCGATTTTTATCTAGATATCGTAGTGAGATAACGAATTTATTCTGGCAGACTGTATAATTTAGTAACCCTTGATTTTTGGTCTTATACAGATAAGGTCACATGTTTTTCTTAATAAATTACTACTGTTTATTTAAAAATTTGCGGATGTTTAAAACAGCAGACGATTATCAAATTTCCAATTCCATCATTTATTTTTGAGTTCTCATTTTGCATTTAGATTTTGTCCGAGAAGGAATTTTTGAATTTTTCTGATAGCTTTATAAACATTTTTTAATTTACATTAATATTTCTTTATTTTTATCGAAAATTTTCAATTTGCAAATTCTCAGAACGCTTAACGTTAAATTATGTTGCTTGGCTATCAATTCCGGTTGCAAAAAACACCTATTTATAAATTAAGTTGCTTGGCGACCGATTTCAGTCGCCAAAAAATTGACATCGACAAGGCATCCCGCCTCCCTGTTCTACACATTAACCAAAAACTTAAATTAAACAAACAAAATTTTACCCTGAAGTACTTACATTTCTGCAGAAGTGGACGGCTCGCATCTATCTAGAATCCTCCGAGAAGAGGGACTTTTTGTAAATCCAAAAATAGTCGGAATAGATCCTGGTTTTAACTGCCTGCGATTTGTAAAGTTTTGATATTCGAAACATTCTTCTTCGAAATGATCCGAACATAATACAGAAGAAGGACCGGGATCGAAATGTTCTCGGTTCATCATTTGTACCCATGTTTTCAATATAGTTGGATTTTTTGAAGGAAATTTGAAGAACGACTTACTTCTGCAGCTTTCTTTCCTTTTACTGTTATTGCAACCATTCGCTGAGCAGTACGCCATTGAAGACTAAAAAAAGAATAAAAAAACTAAACGAAATAACAAAACAAATTATGACAGTGTTATGTTTGAGTTCAGCGGGAAAAACGTAAATACAACGCAACACGTGATCATGACGTCACACAAATTTCACCCATTACACAAAGTACACTGCTTTCACTCTCTGTAAAAATTCATAAATTTTCCAAAAGCTATTGAAATCCAATTTTATTTTTGGATTTTTTGGCAATTTTCGGTTTCATGGAGATGGTGTAACAATACACCATCTGGGATATGAAACAGAAAAACAACAACAAAAATTGTTGCCATCACAAGAAACCAGAATTTATTTCCAATCTTTACATAATGGTTTATGTCCTATCAGGATCGTCTTACCTGATAGTTCTAAGAAAATCAAAGTTTAATGTATATTTTTCAATTTTAATAAAATAGGTAGTCGAATGTAACAAGAAAAAAGAGCCTTCTGAACCGTTCAGTTAAATTATAATTAAAAAGTAATCATAATTTAGATGAAATGTCAACCTGAAAGTTTGAATTCGTTGAACTTCTGTTTGGCAACTTTATCGGACCCGGGATTAATGTAAACAGTTTTGTTATGGTTTCTTTCAAAAACTGAGTTAACCATCTTAATCTTAAAATAAATTTATTACGGTTGAAAAATTTATCATCAAAATGTCAATGGCAGCCATTTCTTTAATTCAAAATTTTACTGTGCCGGGTGAAATTTCTCGCAAATTTGCTTTAGATTGGTCTTCAGACAATAAAATAGCAGTTTGCACCAGCAAAACAATTTATGTGCTGGTTAGTACAGTTATATTTAAATGATTATATTAGTTTTTACCATTAGCTCTAAGAAATTATTTTTTTTTTATATGTTATTATACATTTTTGTAAATACATATATAACTCATTATTATGACAGGGTAAATTGAAGATTAGAGTGTCTCCTAACGAAATGAGATATTTTGGGATCCCATAACATTGACCGTCGAATTATCGATTGTCATCCGAAATAAGCCACATGTAAAAATTTAACGCATTTTATTCTTTTTTAAATTTAACCGAGAATATTTGGAATTAAAGGAATTATTATTGTATGAAACAAGAATTATAACATTCCAAAAAACAAATGCTAGATTAAATGTAGAATAGGTATCCCATTTAATTTGGCGATGTTAATCTAGATGCCAGAATAAATTCTTCTTTTCAATACTTCGGCTTCGCTTCATTACTCTCTAGTTTAGCAACTAATTCTTATCGTCAAAAAAATTTTCTTCACCAAGGGCCACCTTTTCTACACTTCAAACCAAATAATTATGTTTTGTTTGTGAATTGTCGAATCGGCCACTTATCCTGCCAAGTGTTTTGTTGCTACTTCAAAACACAACACGCAAAAATGTGCCAAATTAGGGATTTTTCGTAATTTGGCGGACCAGTGGCCGATTCGACAATTTCACCATTCTTCCTTGAAAAAACATTACATTGTGCATCATTTCCCATTTGAATTTTGAAAGTTAAGAATGGAATTTAATCTCAAATGAAACAATTTAGTTCTTTTTGTTCTTCTCATGGAAAGCATTTTTAGTGATCCTGTACTCTGGGATAATAATCTAAAGAAATAGGTACTTGTGTAATAGTGTCACTGCAGCTAAATTGGCACCACACAAGTCATGCATTTATATCAAAACAACAAAGATTCTAATGTGTTTTATATGAATAAAAGTATCAGATTTTGGTGAAAAATGGTGCAATTTGTGTGGCGTCAATTTGGCTGTGATGATGCTAATATGTAAGTATCAAGAAATGTTATCACAATTGGTTTTTTAAACCTACATATTCATCATAATTAAAATTTGAATTATATTAAATTTCCTTTCTTCTGGCTAACTGTTCTTTTTCATGGATATTCTAATACAATATTTCTCCTGGCAGTATTTCCACATATATTCATCAATCAAATCCTTCTCAATCAAATGTGAATTTTTTTAAAAATGAGCAGTTGATATTCAAAATTAAACCTTAAGCAGTAGATTATTGTATTACAGGTGTTTTTCTCTTCTGTTCCAATAGATCTTAGAAGCGAATATAAATTCGTTCTAGATATTTTTGAAAAATAATTATAAGATAACAGCATGTTGAAGCTGAAATCCTAATACAGTTTTTCAATCTGTGCATTGAAATGTTTCGAGCTTTATTCTGAAGCTAGTTTATAGTAAATCATCTAGCTTTTTTAAGAAATAAACATTGGTACTTACATATTAGCATCACCAAAAAAAAAAATTTGAACCATCATATCAAAACAACAAAGACTTAGATTTTTTAATTTGAAAAAAAAAAACAATTATGTAAAATTTTGGCAGTAAAGGACGTGATTCGTGTGGTGAAAACTTTGCTGCAGTGGCGCTGATGCAAAGTACCAAAATGTCTAGTTATTTTAAGAAACAAGATCAAAGAACACTTGACCTTATTGGAATAATTCTGCTTTAATGTATCAGGATTATCAAAATCAACAGTTTCCCTGATGAAAATCATTATCACGCCATGAAATCTAAAGAAAATTGCCAAATCTAATAGGTGCCCTAATTTTCACTTGATGGTCACTAAATTCTGTTACCCATACTTTTCATAACTGTTTTAAAATTAAGGTACAGTTATAGTTTAGTACACATTTTAAATAGGGGGAAAGAAAAATAATGCAAAATTATCTCAACAATTTGTTTTTGACTTATATTCATTGTAAAGACAATAATTCGCCAATTTGGTCATACACTAAAAGAGGATCCTACATACTAATATATAGAAAACAGTATTGAAATGGTTGTTCTGTTGGAGGAAATTCATTTTTCTTGGAAAACTAAGGGAAAATCTTAGTTAAGCCCTCTATTTAACATCATGAGTTGAAATTCTAAACTTGTTTACAAAAAATGGTTCCAGTGTATTGTCAAACACCACATTTTTAAAGAATAGACATATTTTTGTATTATTTTGCCTTTATACATATTGAAAGTTGGATCTTATTTTTCAGAATTCATTTTGCAGTCCTGTTGAAACTGGTTTTCCATTTCCTTTGCATAAACAAGTTATAAAGATTCCTGATGGACCAATGCAATTAAATCCTGCATACATACCTCCTAACCCTTATAGGTTTATTCAATCAGAAGAAGATAGAGGTAAAATTTTATTACTAAATTTAATATTCTTTTTATTATATTTGGACACATTTGCTTGAACTTTTGTATTGATAAAATACAAGTAGATATCTCTGGCACAGTTTAAAACTTAGTTTGGTACTCTCGCAACCATGCCAACTTTCAATATAACTCACCAAATTTGCAACTCCAATTTTAAATGTCATAGGCGCTGAATTGGCAACCATGTTCATTTCATATTTCCCTGCTTGCCACCATTTTAAACCTAATCGTTCATTGATATGGCAAGCTCTAATACTAAAATGCAAATCTAGGATTTTCCAAATTTAAGTTTTAAATAATTTTTATTATATATAATAAAATAATAATAAAAAAATAACATGAATTTCAAAGGCTATTTTCTCTTAATTGACTGCTTATTCAGCACTATTTTATTGAAGGTTGAATACCTTAAAGGAGTACCACTATTACACACAAAGTCTCATCCCCAGATGAATTTCCTTAGTTGGGCCCTCCCCTTGTTAATCAATGTTCTGGGTATGCAACTTTTATATAAATCAAGTGCAACCATTGTCAATATTTGACTGTGAATTTTACTATTTGTAATGTGCTGTTTTCCCCCCTTTCCGAAGTTTAAATTATCAATTATTTGTTAAAGTTTTTTGTAATTAAACCTATTAAGACTTTTGCTAGGATTGGAAAATGTAATGTTACGTTTGTAGACTGTGCTAAGGTTTAATTGTCAGAAAAAATGCATCAAAGCATTGGACAAATGACATTTTAACTAGTCTTATTTTTTTAATTTTCTTTATCTCAAACATTTTTATGATTTTTATAATGAATAAAATAGCAATGAGTTTGATTTGTTTATTGTTTTTGGTAACATTTCTGGATTCATCATCATTAATAAACAAACAAGAATACAAATCAAAAATCATCATATTATTCAGTATATATATATTTCCCCTGGGATGCAGACCCTTTTCTTTGTGCAAGACTCTTGAGAGAGATGGTTAGATTGCTTTGTACCCACTGCTTTGTCTTTCCATTGAAGCAAGTAAACACTTTCTTTTAAGACATATTCAAACTCACCTTTTGTGTTTATCTTCATTACCTTTACCTATAACATATTTCAGGATCTAACTCTGTTCTCTTGAATAAAGAATGTAGCTTTGAAATTATTTTTCCCAATTCTTTTATTAAGTCATAACAAGTTAAAAAGTTGTCAGAATAAATTTCCTGAGGAAATTAGGGACATATTTCGAATAACTTTGTTCCACTTGCGATTCCTGGGGTTTGCTATCAATATAAGTTATTTTTTTACGTTACATTTCAAAGTTATAAGGAAAGCAGTCAGGTGATCAAAGTATCCATCCCTTTTAACCAAATCTTGTCAACATAAATGGTACCTTATAAACTGAATACCACTGCTACCAACTAAAGGATCAAAATGCACATTAACTTTCCCACTTATTTGTATTTTGGTCTCTTAAGACTAGAAAAAATGAAAAATAAATTATAGTTGATTCACACTGTTGTGAGAACTTATGCAACATAATATGTGTAAAATAATTGTAAGGAAATGTAGTTATCCAACATGAAAATGTTCTCATTCTTTGTGTTCTGTGCTTTTATATACTTAAAATATTTTCTGATAATGTTTATAGTGTGTATTCACATTTAATTATTTATCTTTATTCAGAGAATCTTTATAGTGTTTTGATGGACCACACACTTAATCCCACTCCTCCAGAAAGAGCTGAGATATTTCGTTCTTTCCGATGTTGTAAATGGTCTCCCAAAGGAGCTGCAGGCAGTGGGAGGTAAAAAGATAGCTTTCTTGTCCTGGACTTTTTTTAAACATTTCAAACTTAACAAACTACTCTATCAAAATAAATATTTTCTTGCTACTTTTAGATTATAAGGGACAAATTTCATTTACTTAAACAATTGAAAATTGTAAAAAATGTTGGGAGATAATTATATATTATGATTAAAAATGCATAAAAAAAGAGAGTGACTTGGTCCTCTGTTTTATCATCTAATATTCTGCTTCAAATTGCTGGATTCAAAATTGTATTCAAATAAAATTTGTCCTAATACAAAATTACTGTTGTTGTTTCTTAAATTTATCAAGTATCATAATTTTTTGTTTTAAAAAAAGTATTTAGAATATTCAGTAATATACTATAAATCTCTTTATGTGAGTTAAGAAATGTTCAAGTTTTTTATTCATGCACTTGTTTTACCTACATCATATTCTGTTTTTTAGTAATGAGTCTGTATTTATACTCTTTGAATTTTTTCATGAATATGATTACATTATTTATTTAATGATACAATAACTTGTTATCATTTTTAAAAGCATGAAATTTTAAATATTTATTTACTTAGCTTAGTTAATTTTAAATATTAAAAATTGGTGGTAGTGTAAAATTATTGTTAAAATTCTTATATGGTGTTATATGTAAATGCTGTCTATTATTTATAGATGTTTATTAGCAACTTTAACCATGGATCATCGCTTAGCACTGTATGAAGAATATAATAAAGAATGGAAATGCATTTGTGATTTGACAGAATTGCTGAAAAAAGAAATGCTTCCTGAGAGAACTCATAATATCTCTGAATCTAGACAAAATAAAAATTTACGTCGCAAAAAGAAGCGAGAATCCAAACATAGGACAAGAAGTAAAAGAACATCTTATTATGAAGAAACTGATGAAGATGAAGAAGAATTTGATGATGAGGATCCTTGCAATCTTTATAAACATCTAAACTATGAAAAATTGATGAATGAAACCTATAAATATGCACCAATGGGTATTATTTTAATTATATTTTTTTAAGTAATCTGTAAAACATCTCCTTTTGAAAAATCTTATTAACTATTGAAATTTAATTAGTGTGGAAAATTTGTTTTTAAAACTTATTAAAGTAAGAAAAAAATATCATTAAAATGTCTGATTTAAATTGCTTTAAGCTATTTTTTGTCTTAACTTTTAGTATCTTTGAGCCTTTTAGGAGAAAGATTTTTTTTTTAGGTCTCATATAAAATATACTAATATGAAGTAGCTAATAAACAAAAAATAGATACATAAGTAATATATTTAAGTGATTTAAGCTTCATTATATATATATATATATATATAATTCCCTTTTTATTATTAAAGAAAAAGAAAACACAACAATATAAAATTGTTCAGATGCTTGATGTTGTTTTCAAGACACCAGTGCTTTAATATCAAGTCCTGGGGAAGTAGCTGCAATTTTTATTTAGTCCTAAAAATACTCAATTTATATGAAAATTCTACTTTTATATGTGTTATCCTGGAGAGTATTTGTTAATTAATATAGGTACTTTAGAGTAGTAATGACCATGGTAGCCGAGTGGGCATGGTCACAAACTCGTTGCCAGCAAGTTATGAGTGTGAATCCTGGTGCCATTGAAGACTCGCAGTGTAGCATGGGGCTGATACACATTAAATCTTTCATGGCTCAAATTCTTCATGTTGAATGCTGGGAAAGTTTGGAGAGTGGGGTGCCAGCTCAGATGTTGTCCTAATCATTTGACCGAGGTTCTAAAATCAAATTAAATCCAAATAGCAAGGACACAAATAAGGTATGGTTTGGAAATAAGGAGTAATTTTCTTTATAAGATACATTTTACTGAAGAAAATAAACATGATAAAATTTTCTTTAAGTAGATTATCAGATCATAACTCTAGGAGTTCTATTTAAAAATCTTTATGTTGATTTAAAATGATTCCCCCCATATATATATATAATGTGTTGATGATTTTTCCCCAAATCTTGAGCCTGTTTTTAAATTCTTGTACCAAATCAATGTGTCGGGCTTGTCATGAATTAAAGCCTAGTATTGCTGAAGAACAGCCATGCAGAGGTGGCAAATGCATGTTAAATATGTTGAGGCTCAAAAGTCCTCCTGTTGATGTGATGTGAAAGTTAGGAGAGGAGAGTGCCTCTCTGGTGTCATCCACGTCACTTGACGAGGGTTCAAAATTACGAAGTCCATTGTCAATAGCTCTTGTGTAGCTTTATAGTGGGATATAAAATATAACTCTTTCTCTCACTTGTACCAAAGAAGAAAAATAAAGCTTTGTGTTTTAATCACTCTGAAGACTATTTGATACATATATACAGTAGACTCTCAGTAATTCAAACCTTTGATAATACGAACCTCTTGTTAATTCAAAGTATAGGCTCAGCCCCTTGAAAAACTCTCGATATTTCAAACTAAAGCAATTCGTTCTGGTACACTCAATATTAAGTAAAACCTGTAGCGGGCCAAACTACAACACTCGATAATTCAAACTGATCTAATAAAACTCTCAACAATTCAAACACTCACTATCATATAGAGTCCTGTAGCAAACAGGTTGGAGCTTAATATGCTTTGTGTTGTATTGTCCTGCTAGTCTCCCATGTAATGTAGCCTCTTTGATGACCTTCGCGGGGGATTCCGATAACTCTGACAGAAGCTAAAGTGTCATTAAACCACTTAGGCAATTTTTTCCTTCAAATCATGCTGATGCAGACCTTTTTCAAACATCATTTATTTTAGAAAAATCTATTGACAAAGTTAGATTAAATCCCATAAAACAAAAAAAGGTAACAAATTTTTTTTTGTCAAAAAAAATTAATTATATATACAACACATATTCTTTTAATACAGGACTTTTAACATCTGTTTAATCTTTATACTGTACAATATGTACTTTTTAAAAATACTTTAAAATAACTTTATAAAAATGTATAATTGTTGTTTTATTACATAGTTTCAAATTTCAATGTGTTAGAAAAAATTCTCTTCATATGTTTTGGGAATTTTTTCCTACCCTCTTGATAATTTGAAGTTTTTCTTTGGTCGCTTCAACTTCAAATTATCGAGAGTCAACTCTATATACATCAATTGTATAGAAATGTATAAAATTTTTTGCTTTAATTTTACATTTTGTTTAAAGCTTGTTCAAAATTATAAGGCCTGTTATCCATAATTCTCATGTTCCATGTCTCCTCTAATCTGTCATTAATAAACAAATAATCAAAAAAAAGAAAAATTCTGCCTGTTAGCTTATGTTAACTTCAAAATACAATATTAATATTCAATCAATGCATAAATAATATCACATGCCCATTTAGTACATAATAAAAGAAATAATTAATGTAGGTTGTGAAAGTGAGTGATGTATTATTATGTACTTTTATTTTGATTCTCCTTGTGAAAACTTCCTGGGTGTATGAAAATATGTTTGAAAAATTTTTTTTAAAAATATTTATGGTTATTTGTAATTTTATTTAAAGTAGTATATATATTACACATTTTATGTATTTATTATTGTATCTTAATTTTACTTTTTATTTTTCTTTAAAAACAAGTGAATCTTCATTTTATAATTTGTTACTTTTCTTATGTATGGTATTTACTGTTATATCTTCAATTCTGAAAGAACATCATTTTTGCACTATAATAATTATGAATTTATATTTATATTTATTAATGTTTTCAGAAATCACATGGACAGGCATGTTTAGTGGTACACCAAATAGCATGAATGAAAAATCCTATGAATTTTGCTTTCTCATTGTCGCTATGAAAAGTGGCCATATCCAATTCTGGAAAGTGTCTGCTAGTGAAGGAAGAGTGTGAGTTTAGATTCTCTATTCAGAGTTTATGTGTCAGTAAACTCTGTCTCTATTTTTATATTATTGTTGAACTATATCAGTCATCCAGATTACAATCTAACATTAACTGACTTTCTTTTATTGAAAAATCAAAATAAATTTGTTCTTTTTTTTTCAGTATTTCTCTTCTTTATGAATGGGATACAGGTCTAGGATTGATTACTACCTTAAGTTGGCAACAAACAAGTTTAATTGCTGGTAAGTTGATCATGCTTGTAGTTAAATTCAAATTCATAAATATTATTATTGTATATGAATACAAATTTTAGCTGGAATAAAAATTATTCTATTTTGATTTTTCAATTATTTTAAAAATTGTTCATAAAAAATTTTAATATTTTTTCTTTTTATTTTATTTTATAAATATTTTTTTTATGATTTATTTTTAGCATTGTCAAAGTGTTGTATTAACTGCTTATGTTCAATATTATTTAGCTCCATTCCTAATTCTTTGTTCCTTTCTTTTAGGTTTTTTAATGTGTGGTAGTGTAAAAGGTATTTTAGCTTTTTTACCAGTAGCTGTAGTTATGGATCCTGATGAAGAACCGAAGATTGCAGTAAAGAACATGTGCAAAATTTGGGATGAGGAAGATATGTTAGCTGTTGATCATATAGCTATTTTAAAAGTTAGTGGCATTTGTTTCACACATGAACATAATTTCCTCTTGATTTGTTTAGATTATCAACATAGTTATTTCGTTGTGAAAAATTATTAAAATTTTGGATGCATTTCTACCAAAGCAAATGTAGTGAAGTTTTTCCAAAATAATTGATGGAAAATACCAAAATCTGACCTTTTTCTATTTATCTCATAAATCAGAAACCATTTTTTTTTTTATTTTTTTTTGTTTTGTTTTGCTTATACCGTGGTTTTCTACAAAATAGTAAAGCATTTATCGTAATGGAATCCATGTTCAATTGCAACTGATGGAAGAAAAGTTGATTCGGATTGACTTGCTTGATTGGTGTGAAGGCGAATCTCTGTCAGTCAGATTCGGTGCGAAGGGAACCTATGGTGCAAAAAGTTGTGCTGTGGATGTTAAATGTGTGTGATCATACTAATATGACTCAGCCATTTTTAAGTTGCTCAATAACACTTGAAGTACATGGCTAAAAATTTGCTTGTGAATTTTGCTAGATATTCATATCCTTCAATGAATTCTATTCCATTGTTTGCTTCATTGTTTTGTATTTTGCAAAAGCATCAGAATTTGTGTTTATTGTGTGAAAAAAAAGGTCAAAATGGTGATTTTGTTAATGAAATGTTCCTCCATAATTTTACATAGTTTCTATTATGCATATTTTTGATGAATATTGTTACAGATTGCCCTGAGAAAGTATGCCTGTATTGCTGCAAAGCATCATGCTCTAATTGGATGTGAAATTACTTTAACAGAGGACTCTATATTTATTAAAAATGTTGGACATGCCTTTGGATTGCACAGCCTTCCTGTAACAGGTTAGTTAAAATTTTAGTTGTTGATTGTAAAACCTGATTAGCATATTTTTGTGCTGAGAATATATTTGCTTTGTTTTTCTGTTCAAAGTAATTCTAAGGAAATATTTTAAAACCAAGTATTAAAACCACAGGGGAGGAAGGCTTTTAAAAATGTTAAAGATGGATTGTGTGTTTTATTTAATTCATGTACTTATTTATTTCTATTTTGTATTTCCTGCAATAAATTATGCATTTTTCTTATATACAAAGAATCCAAGACACTAAGATAAATATAGAATTTTAATTTTTTCTGTTTAATAATTCTAAAGAATTTCTGAAAGTTATAATATTTAATGTTGAGCTTGTGTAAGGGGAAAAAAAGCTTAAATTATTTATTGCTGTTTCTTTTTTTCCAAAGGCAGGTTATCAGAAATTAACTCGAGCAAACAGATATATTTTAGCAATTATTTTGAAAATAATTTAATTATATACAGATAATTCATTAGTAAGTAGACAAGGGAAAATGTATTTTATTATTTTACTAAGGCACTGGTTAATCACTTGTGTAATTAAGAGTCTATCATTTATAATCTATACGATTAAATAAAATTGAAGTGTCTGTTTGTAATTTCAAATTAACAGCTTTTTACTAAATGAATTTAAAAGTATATACGGTACTCGTGTGGAAAAAAAACAACAATTTTTTCAATTTTTGTCTGTCTATCTGTTTTTTTTGGCTAATCTCTGAAAAGGCTGGACCAATTTTGATGGGACTTTCACTGGCCAATAGCTGATGTTATAAGGAGGCTACTTTTATTTTAGAAAAAAAAATTAAGTTTCCATGAAAACAAAATTAAAACCAATGAAATTGTGAACAATATCCGATTCAAATAGGGAAATATGCATTATTATATCTATATATATATATATATATAATGGATGCATGTATATATTTGGTTTGCTTCACTCCAACATCGTTCAACCAATCACTATGAAAATTGACATGTGTATGTATTTTTTTGTGGTGAAGGTTTTTGTGCTATCCTCTTTGTTGCAGCTCTCCATCAGGTAGTGCTACAGCATGTCAGCTTCTAAACCATTCAATCAATTGCCAAAAATGATGCCAACTTGGCTCTATTGCCAACATTTTGCTGTTTCCATTGAATAACTATTATAATGTAAGGAATGGTGTTGCTTGCAAATATTACAATTTTAACATAAATTAAATACAACAGAAAATAATAATGTTTTACACGTCCAGATATAAATTGTACACTATTTTAAGCATTAATTACACAAAATTTGTAACAATGTTACTTTTGCTGAGCAGAAATCAGCTTAGGAAGGTGTTTTCAAAAATCGACCCACAAGAGAGTTATGGGGGTGTTATAAATAAGAAAAGATCCTTTTTATCAGCTATTAGACCAACAAGCTTAAAATTTTACAAATATGATTTTTTTTTAGCTGAGATATGAAAAGGCTTTTTCTTTTGTTTAGTTTGCAATTCATGTAAATCATTAAAAACTTTTTCTCCTTCAATCTGTATTACTTAATTTTTCAATTCACCAGTGCGATTAACGAGTATACCAGCTTGTCTGTAATATATTAAGAAGCACATTTATAATTTTCATCAAGTAAACTTCGACTTTGGAAAAATAAGGTAACGAATACTGATGTTTTTAATTCAGTGTGAGGTGTGTGTACAAATCTGTTTTTGCAGAGTACATGCATGCAATACATTTTTTACTTATTTTGCATAAATTGATAAAAAATCAGCTTCTTTGGGGAGAAATACAAATGAAAAAGTAATTTTTCTTTTTTTTTTATAAACAGAAGATAGGGTAAATCTTCCAATACTGAAATTGTAAAGAAATTATAAATCTCAAGAAATACAAATGAAAATCTTTCAACTGATAATATTGCTAACTTTTTTTAGCTTATTTACTGATTTATTTTCATATTTCGTATAAAATGTTTGTTCATTTTGAAGGAATGGCAGTCTTAGATGCTAGAAGTATACCTCAATACAGAGTATTGATGTCAACAATGGAAGGAAAGCTGATTGAAGTAAAGATTACATTAGGAGAAGAGGGTACTGATTTTCTGTTCTAAAAATATTTAGAAAATATGATTTGATAAATTGTTAAATCATTTAGTAGATTTTGTATAATTTTTAATACTAAGTATTGTATGATTTTGCAGTTGTTTCTATTAAAATATTACTTACACTTAAAATTTCTAGAATACTGTCATTTCTATTTTTTTTAGACTGAATACCTTATACTTATTTTTATATAAAATTTTCTTATGCTTTTCCCCCTTTTTTTTTTTTTAGAAATAAACTTCCAACATGATCTTATTCCAATTGATCTTGATTTAAAGAACAATATGATTCAAGGTTTAGCTGTCTCATCAAATGGTTTCCTGTGTGGACTTATTCTTAAGTATATTTATAAAAAATTATAATTTTCTTATTTACTACTTTTTGAGGAAATAATTTTCTTAAAAAAAGTTTTTTGGTTACGTATATTAATGAAATGTTTTTATGCACTAAATATTTATTGCAATTGATGGTGTTTTTATTTTATTTCTTAATAGTTACATGAATGGAAAATAACCAGTAAATAAATTAGCTTATTATTTCTATAACATATTTAAATATAAACATCATTACGGAATCCTTACATGTAAATTTCGTATGTGTATTCTTGTACTTTAAGTATAAAATAAAAATTGTTTAATGTTCTAAAATTAAACATTATCAAAAGATCTTCCAAGTTTATTTGCATTATATTCATTATTTATTTATAACTTTCCATTTATTTTTCGTATTATGCTTATTCATCTCTTGTATTTTATAATTTTAGCACTGCAGTTTATTATGACCATCTTGAAAAAAAAGAACCCATACAGGTCTCTATTTTTTTCTTTTGCATTTCTTGCAGACATTAATTTGTTTAAATTTTAAATCCACTTTTTAATATAGATTTATATTTTAGAACCTTGTGTATAATTTATCATATCAAACATATCATTTTATAGCTGTATGTATTAGTTTTGAGTTTTCAAATGCAATAAAGTTTCAAAAGTTTATTGTAATTCTGACATATTTCATTGAAAAACCAAACTCTTTATGTTGACCATTGTACATGGGACCATTTAAATTGGGATGCGTAATAGTAATTTATAAATAAACAAATTGAATCCACTTATTATCAAAAGTGTGAATTGTCTCCATGATATTCTAATTGTATTCTTTTGTTTTAAAATGTTGTGTTATAATATGAAATCTGCTAATCAATTTGTAAAAAATTGGCTAGTCAACACATTTTGCAGTTATTTAAAATATCTTATGCACAAAGTTTTTTAAAAAATGAAAGCTGAATGGCTTAAAGTAATCCCAATATTAAATATTCACATTGAATTTACTTGTTGTACCTCTCATTAAATATTCAGTTAAAAGTAATTTGTTTGGAAAATGTCTAGTTATGTTAGCTAGAATTTATTGTGGTTTTTCCACTCATCTTTGAAAAACTATAAATATAAACAAAAGAGTCTCCCTCCCAAACAGAATAATAAAATAAAAGATTGTAAATTTTGAATGACATAGTATGCAAAATTTTGCTGTACAAAAGGCAACTTTTTACTTTGCTTTATGTTAATGAATTTATTTTGATCCCGTTTTTTTTTTTCTAAGGACAGTGTTAATTAACATTCAAACAAATCAGTTTTGTTTCATTAACTAGGTACTAATATATGTGGTTCCTATATTTTGAAGCTCTAATTCGTATCATTCTCATCTACTTAGTTTGCTATGTATGTGACAAAACCTGTCGATGAAATATTTGGGAAACTAAAAAATATGTTGAAACCTCAAGTATCATTTTTACCAGCTACTAGCACAGACATTACCAACCACTCAGATTATTTAGATATAATCCGTATCACTTTGGCAACAGGAGCTGCATTACCTGATTGGTTAACAGCCTTCATGGACAATGATCCAACAACGTATGAAAATTGCTCAACAATCGAACTATATTTTATGCGGTAAATATTATGTTACGCTATTTTTTTTAATGAAATATTTTTAAAAAAGGAATTTGTTGTATATTTGATTTGATTTTTAAATGATGCTGAAAAGTTCAAACTTTTGTTTAAATGTATAAAACTGAATAGGATTATTATTATTATTGAAAATTATATGTTTTTGAATATTTTAAATATTAGTAAATAAACTATTAAGGAAATTTTTCAGGTTTATTCTCCAAGCTTATGCTTCGGGCCTTGCTGTTGCAGCACCTACATTAAAAGGACCTTTGGTAAATTATTCTATTCTTGGCTATTTCTATATTCAAAAGGGGGGGGGAGGAATGTCTATAAACTTGCTTTTAATATATATAATGAAAATTTTAGTTTTAATTTCATCATAAAGATGTTTTATAGTTCAAATTTTCTATGCTGTGTAATGATTGATTTAAAACTGTCAGATCTCTCCCTATAAGCTTGAAATTAAATTAAATTTAGCGTTGAATTTATGCAATGCTTAAGATCAGTTTTTCTTTTTTTTTTTTCAATATTAAGTTAAATCTATGTGTATCAATGAAGGTTTAAAAAATGATTTTATAAAATATTTGGACAAATCTTTTACATCCATAACTTAAAATGCTACAAAGTTTGCAGTATGTCATTTTTCATATATCCAGTGACATGTATTATGTCGTGTAATTAAAATATATATCTCAGGAAATTACATTCTTTAGGTAAATACAGGATTTATGACTCCTAAAAATCTAAGTTATTTTTCCTCTCACTTGGGGTCTATGGTACTGGATAAACACGGTGACATGTCAGATTCCCTAATGATTTTTCCCGATTTTAGTCCCTCCTTGTCCTTATACCTTTATTTCCCTTCTTCTATCTGATATACATTGGTAGCAATTATGATTTTCTTGATATAGCTCATTGCTTGTTAATTAACATTCTGTATGGTGAAACTTGGGCTAATATAAAAACCAAACGAAATTGTACTGTATACATTCACTTATAGTGTGTGTGTGAGAGAGAGAATAAAAAGGAATTAATGCTTTAACTAGAATGAGGATCTTGATATTTTTCTTAGTTTAGTGGAAGAAATTCTAAATCAGTAAATTCCCATTATTATTATTACTTTTCAGGAACTGAAGCTATATGCTGTGGAGGCTATAATAATGCGCAATTATATTTCCAAGATATTTCGTAGTTGCCAAGACAATCTTGATTTATTATCTCCAGGTCAAGGCCAGTCTCTATTGCTGATGGCTGATTGGCTCTTCAAAGAATTCCATATGCCAGTAGAAAGCCTGTATTCTGCCCTTGGTTGTGAAACACCCTCTGATCCAGAATCTCTTCCAGCTAGGGAAACATGTGATATTTGTAAAACCGACGTCAAATTAGACAATATAAAAGTTGGTCAATGTTCAAAAAATCACCAGTTTGCAAGATGTTGTCAATCGTTACTGCTGTGCGACATTGTACCATATAATCAATGTCCTTCATGCAAAAGTGTTGCATTAAAAAATCTGTGGAATTTTGATTCGTGTTGTACATATTGTGGTATGATGATGTTGTCCACATGACTGTCCAGACTTAATGTTCCTGTTTGTTGTTGTGTTTTTATCTCATAAAGATTATTTTATAATGCATCCAGTTGATCATAATCATTTTGTTAATATAATCTTTTTTCTAATTTGTGTTGTCCAATTGTTTTAATTCTTACTGTTTGTTGGTCACATTACTCAAATTGTAATTTTTTGTTCTCATTGTAAATTTCATAAAATATGCTTTTACAATTCATAAAAGTTTAATATTCTTACAAATAGGTATATGTTTTAGTAAATCAAGAAAGAAGTATTAGATATTAGATTTAAGTTTTCCTGTAACAAAAAAGGCAACATTCTGAGCTGTTTTTTTTTTTAAAGATTAAACATCCTCTTACATTTTTCATTAAAAAAAATAGAGTTTAAATAAGTATGTCTTTCTTTATGGTATCCTCCCCCCCCCCCCATCAAAGTCCTGTTATGCTAAATAAGGGAGTTCCTGCATGCTAATTAACTGAGCTTTGGAACCTCTTAAGGCATGATGAGAAAATTGAGAAAGTAAGGTACCAACTCATACATTCTTGTTTATTGACTCTGCCTCAAAATAATGAGGTTTATGAATAATTAATTCAAACTAAGAAAAAATTACTAGTGAGTTTCATACAATTTTCATTTTCTATGGGCTACAGTCTATTTGAAATCTACAGAGAATTTTTTTTTTTTTTTGATCCAATGGGGCTGTGGATTGATATTTTTACCATTGCAGACCTAATACATTCTACAGGAGCTGGTATCACTCTTTAGTGTGGTGCCATATAGGCAGATATCAATCTCCACAGGTAATTTTGATGCCTAGTTTTCTCCACAGAGGGAGGCACCTGAGCTCTGATGATGCAAACCTGTACTAGGACTTAATTTTGTACCGAGAGCACCCAAGCCAAACAGACACTCTAGGGATCTTTTATATGCCGTATAATCTTTCGATATGGCCGCTGTCGATTTTCTGCATCACGAAAATCCACCGACTTGGGCCGGGGTACATAAGAAAAGTAACAAATTATAAAATGAAAATTCCTTGTTTTTAAAAAAAATAAAAAGTAGAATTAAGATACAATAATAAATATGTAAAATGTGTAATATATATACTACTTTAAATAAAATCATCAATAACCATAAATATTTTTTTTTTAAAAAAGTGTTTGATTTTTAAAATTTTTCAAACAGATTTTCATACACCCAGGAAGTTTTCACAAGGAGAATCAAAATCACTGTGCATAATAATACATCACTCACTTTCACAACCTACATTAATTATTTCTTTTATTATGTACTAAATGGGCATGTGATATTATTTATGCATTGATTGAATATTAATATTATATTTTGAAGTTAACATAAGCTAACAGGCAAAAAAAAAAAATTTTGTCATTTGATGATTGAGATTTGAGGAGAATAAATTATTTTTTTCCTGGGTATTGCAATTGTAGTAAAAAAAATTTTTAGTACTTCTTTAAAAACACAATTTACAGTGTACATCAATTATATAAATTTGTAAAGAAATTTTCAGTTATAAACCATATGGGGTTAATATCCTCTTATTATAAATACTAGGCTCAGTATGACATTTCTTCCTTCATATTTGTCTTGCTCTCCATGAGAAAACTGTCCAATATAGTTTCAGCAGTGCAAACATAGTACTCTGATATCAGATATATAACACAATTTTATTCCATACTTTTTTTCTTGGCTTTGATTGTTTACTTTGTGGAAATGGGCATTCACAACAGAAAGGCATAAGCTCTTTGTCAATTTTTAGATTTTCATATGGAAGGAATATCTAAAAATTGTGTAGGCAAACATCTTAGCTAATGTTCTCTTATTCCAGCTAGATTATTCATATACTATTGATTTATTACTTTTTACTCTGAAATCTGAGGAACTGTAGAAACTTCAAAATTTTGCAAAGACTTTTATTCAAAAAATGTCATCTTTCTTCACTTCATAATTCTTTAAAAAATTGTAAATGATACACACTCCAGTCAAAATTAGCTGGCTTTTCAAAAAATGAGTGAAAAAAACTAATATAAAAGGAAATAAAACTGTGCAATATTTTATTTTATTTTAAATTTATTGATAATCATTATACGAAATAGTTTCAAATTTTTTATATTAACTTTTCTTCAAGCAGCTCCTTTGTTGAAATGAGTGTTCTTGGTTCATTCTATTCTGAACATTTCTATTTCTTTTCTTCTAAAATTAATTTCATATTATTTGTTAGGGAAAACCTCATTGTTGGCATGGAATACTTAGTTGTCATCTGAATTTTAAAATGAGTAGAACAAAAGATCAACTTTATACTGTCCATAAATTAAGAAGCCATTAAATATAAATTAAATAAAAATAATTTAAGTAAATATCTAATTATAATCTATTTCATTAAGGTGTGGGCAAAGAGAATTTACACCATTCAGTTTTGTTATGGCTTACGGTGATTCTTGATTTTTTTCTATATAAGAAGTATTGGTCTTCTCATTATCCTCTTTTGATGGATAAGGAATATATTCATCTATTTAATTTGGATCATACGCTTCCTTCATCTGATTGATCACTGAATTCTCTCAAGAGCTTTCAGATCTCTACTTCAATTAGACCAGTGATTTCCAAAGTGGTCTATATAGCTCCCCAGGGGTCTATGATGTCTTGCAAGGGGTCCACGTCAGCAAAAAATATCATTTGGGGGGGAGGTGTCTAGGATAGTACCTCTCATTAAACCAGATTGTGACTTCAATTTTAAAAGAACATTTTATCAAATGGAAACCAGAATTAACCTATTTAACAGATTTATTTACTAAACGGAATGAGGTTAATTTGCAGTTACAAGGTGACAGCATAAATTTTATTAAAACAAGGACTATCATTTCAGTGTTTCTTGCCAGAATTAAGCTAAATGAGTATGATATTGGAAGTCACGAATTTTCCCTGTTTTTCAATTGACCACAGACAATCTGCCAGGAAAATGACGTTTTAACCTATGTTCAACATTTAAATGCCCTTAATTCAGAAATTGAAACTAGGTTTGAGAATGTTTTGACTATGGTAAAACCACAGTAACTCACATTGGGAAAGAAAACAAATGTCATATTACAAAAGGAACTGATCGGAATAGGCATTAATGAAGATCTTAAAGTAAAAGTTTAGAAATGGATGCGAGCAATTTTGGCTTTAAAAAGACACCTGTTGCATAATCCTGAGTTATGGAGTATTGTGAGAAAGTTATTTCTTTTCCTATTGAGAAGAAGGTTCAATATGGTTGCCAATTTCCGAAAGAAAGGAAAATGCTGGACACGAACCAAAGAGATTTAGGGGATTAAACCTGACAAGAATGATGCCAAACGTTGAAAAATTGTTATTGAAGCACACGATTCATCCCTCCCATTAAAAGCAATTTTTGGTTGATCAGTTATTTTATGCATTAATTAAATTTTAAGTTAATTAGTTAGTATATGTTTCTTAAATTTGAAGCACTACACCTCACTTCAGTTAGAAATTTAAATTTTTTTAAGAAAGTAGCTCTATACCAGTTGTTTAAAAAGCATTTAAGTTGATAAATTTGCGAAAATTCAATATTAGATAAGCAGGGGTCTACCGATAAACATGGCAAGGGGTCTATGAGACAAAAAGTTTGGGAAACTCTGAATTAGACCATATTCTTATTAGAAACCATTTTGTGCAATAAAATGGCAAAACACACCAAAGAAAAAAGAGTATTATATGCATATATCAGTATATCAACCAGATTTATAGAAATACTTTTTAATGGATATTCAGCACTAAGCTGTTAATTTGGGCATGAGGGTTTTGTTTGAACCACCGACTTGTTGGTCCACAGTTACGATGGACATGCTTTTGGTGACTGTGATAAAAAGGAATTCCTATTCAAGCCAGTTTTCAAGTGCTTTTATTATTGTCCTTTGTTTGTTGTATCTCACAGAAGGGTTTGTTGCATAACCCTTTCTTAAAGAAAGCCATTTTTGCTGTTGATGCGAATCTCAGTTTTTCATTCCTATAACTCACACAAAATTATGTATTGTAGAAAGTCCTTGTACACCACCTGATTAAAGTACTTGTCGAATAGTTTCAGGTGAAATAAAGAAAATTATTGACTCAATTTTGAAGAAGTTTTACAGTGCCTATACATACATTCTTGTCACCCACAAATCATTTTCCTTTTTTCGAGTTAGCTTTGTCAGGTAGACACTTTTTCTCTTGTTATCAATTTTTTTCCCTGTTTTAAGGGTTTCATCAAACAGTAAGCAGTCTAATTTGATAAAACCCTTAAAATTACTCATTTAGCAAGTGACTCTTACTACTTTTTATAGTAAAAATATTCGTTTTTGGAATTCATTTGTTGTTGTTGCCGTGTCCTTCCCCAAGGGAAGGAATGAAAGTTGCCAGAGCCTGTGAGACAGGTTGGACTTCTTAACGATAGATGGCGACACCACTTATCTCCACCTCCACAATTTATGCATGGAGCTAAAGGGGAGGGAAATATTCTCCAGCCCGCTGCACTCGTGGTTTCTGCTGCGACACCCACCAGACTTTCGGACCCGCTGATTTAACGAGCACGTACTCCGTGTGTACTTGGTGATATCGGGCATCGAACCCAAGCCCTCCGGTCTGGAGTCTGATGCTCTAACCACTAGGGTACTCACGGCCCCTACTCATTTGTTGCTCCCTTAAAATGACTTTAAAAATAAAATAGATTTTGGTCTTTAGATTTAAACATGATTTTAAAGGGAAACAAATGTTTTATTTATTTTTCAATTAAATTTTAAAAATTCTACCATAGGGCTTTTTTTTTTTTACAAATTACTGATACTAATTGCAATCAATTGTAGGAGCCACTCTATAAGTAAAATTTAAAGTATGTCATGTCTACAAATACACTTTTTTAAAAATGACTTTTGTTCTCCACATTGCTACTGAGCGTTTGAAGGGTTTTTTTTGTGTGTGTGTGTGGGATATGGAGCAACAAACTCTGAGCGTGAAAACTCTTGGATTTTTATAAAAATACATAACACTAAATTTACTTAATCAGTATTTCTGTTTCATCATATGGCGTGTTTCACTTATGCAAATTATTTGAAAAATTCAGAAATGGATGGATTTCTGACATGATTGCATTTAGAAATATTTAAAATTGTAAAAAAGAAAAAAAAATACGTTTTTTAAAATTAGATATCAAACATTTCTTAAAGGTAATATATTTTGCTGAAAGAAACATTCACTTTTAGTGAGGAAATTAATATTTCATTTGGCAATTGTTCTTTACAAATAATTTCAGAGTTTAATTTTTTTTATAAATAAAAGAAAAGTGAAAATTACAGAACAATAACTACATTTTTATTTATTTATTTATCCTACACCCGTGCTTGGCTTCTTGACCATTTGACGCCGAGCCTCCCAGTACCGACTGCAGTCAGATATTCATCGAGTCCAGGGCATTGGAGCAATTGGCCGTCATCTATTCTGGCATGGTCGCAGAGCAGGCAGGCCAGTGGAGTTATACTCCCAAAAAGTCAGGCTCAGTGGCTAGGCGAAAGCTGGCAACAGCCTCGGGATAGGACCCACAGTGGCCAAGGTTTCAAAGGTTTTTGGGTCACGGCAGTATATTTATCAATATATGTGAAAATAATGGTCTTTGTCACTGGCGTAGCCAGGGACGTCTTAAGGCATGGGCTAACTGGACCCAGGGCCTCGTTTCATTTTCAACTCAGATTTAATAATACCCTGATTCGAATAATATCAACGGTCAAATGTTTTTTTCCCGGTTGTGTTCTCCAAAAAATTGGGAATTTTGGATTATATGTCAACTGACTAAATGTGATGATCGTCGTCCATATATAGGCCTAGGTACCACCATATACACTATAATTACTCATTCAGTCAAAAGACGTTAATCGGTCTAGCCGGTGTGTGCGATTGTAAGTCATGCGCATTTATATGTTTTGAGTTATTGTTTGTACTAGTATTTGACAACGTATACTATGTACTGTCTACTTTTAAGGATCAGTTGGTGGGGTCTACATTTGTGAAGGGGCCCTGGTCAGGGGTGTAACTACCTCTATATCAATGATACGGGCCTCCAAGCTACAAGGGCCCAACATGTGTAAGCAAAATATCGTGAAATGTTAAGGAGCCTCCAAAAAGGGTCCCGAAGTAGTTTTGATACAGGGTCCATGAATGACTATCAACGCCAGAGGCCTAGGGACTACTTTTATATAGAGACCCAGGGCCTACTTTTGCATAGGGATCAAGGGCCTACTTTTGTATAGGGACCCTGGGCCTACTTTTGCGTAGGGACCCAGGGCCTCAAGAAGTCTTAAGACATCCCTGGGCGTAGCTAGTGGCAAACTGAGTGGGCCCTGTATCAGAATTACTTGGATGCCCTTTGTTGGGTCCCCCGTAATATGTTATGATTTTTTTTTTTTTTTGCTGAAGTATGTTGGAGCCTCTGTAGCTTGGAGGCCCCGTATCATTGATACGGTGGCAGCTACGCCCTTGCTCTTTGCTCTTCTGGGGGTCAAGGGGAATTCCACTTGGTTCCCTGCTTGGCTGTTTGGTCAGATCTCTCATTGCTGGGGATCAGGGGCGTCTTAAGGCATGGGCCAACTGGGCCCAGGGCCTTACCTTAAGTGGGGACCTCGTTTCACATTCTCGACTTTGTTTTAATAAAATCATGATTTGGATAATTTTAATGGTCAAATATTATTCACGTACATATTCTCCGAAAAACAGGGAATTTCAAATTGCATGTCAATTGGCAAAAGTGGTAATACTGCATTATTATGCGATGACCGTTGTCCATGTCTAGGCCTAGGTCTAATATCATAAACAATCATTCAACTCATTTAGTCGAAATGCGGTCATCGGTTGAGCCAGTTTGTGCCTAGGTTCTTGAGATTATGAGTCGTGCACATTTATTTATATAAAATTACCATTTGAACGAGTATTTAACAATGCATGCTATATACTGTCTGCTTTTAAAGTTTTCAGGTAGAGTCTACTTTTGCAAAACGGCCCAGGGCCTTAAAAATCTTAAGATTTCTCTGAGCCCAGTGCCTCAAAAATCTTCTCTGAGCCCAAGGCCTCAAAGATCTTCTCTGAGCCCAGGGCCTCAAAGAGTCTTAAGACGTCCTTGCTGGCAGGGACGTCTTAAGGCATGGGCCAAATGGGCTCTGGCCCAAGGCTTCGACCAAAATGGGGGCCTCGTCTCCTTTTCGACTATGCCTTAGTAAGATCATGATTCGAATAATTTCTGCAGTCAAATGTTCTCCCAGTTTTTATTCTTCGAAAAACTGGGAATATATTAGATAATACGTCAATTGGCTTCATGTGATGACCATCGTCCATGTATAGGTCTATGCCTACCACCATACACCATGATTACTTATTCAGCCAAAAGGCGGCTGTAGGTCGAGCCGGTTCGTGCGATTGTAAGTCATGGAACATTTATTTGTTTCGGGTTATTGTTTGTACGAGTTTTTGACAACGTGTATATGTACCGTCTATTTTTAAGAGTAATAGGGGGGGGGGTCTACATTTATGTAAGGGCCCAAGGCCTACATTTGTGTAAGGACCCATGGTCTATATTTGTGTAAAGACCCAGGGCCTATATTTGTGTAAGGGCCCAAGGCCTACATTTGGTTAAAAACCCAGGGCCTCAGGAAGTCATAAGACGTCCCTGCCTGCTGGGGATCCCAACATGACTTAAGACCCACTGTAAGGCCACAGTCCAACCGTATGAGATGAGCTCCGCAATTTTAGTTCAGCACTGAATTGTATTATGGCAGTCAGTTGGTGTATTACTGCTTAAAGCTAAAATTGTACCTTGGGAGTAAAGTTACACTCGTCCATGGCATTCTTCAAACTATTCGTGCTCCCTGGGGGGTGCTAAATATGTAACAGCGATAGTCGTTATCCAAGCTTCCTAGAGATCGTCACAAGTTTAGAATGAGGCCTCGGGCTTCTGATGGCTTAAATTCAGAATATTACAATAGTTATTTAGCAATTCGGAACGGTATCTGAAGACAGGGTGAGGTTATCTCGAAACAATAAAAAAGTCAATTTACTATGTGAATACGGTTTCCGTATCCAAAAAGAACAAAACACCGTCAGCCTTCTAAGCGGAACCCTTATCTGAAGACTGTAAAGTTATGTTGACGTAATAATATCGAAAGCTTCTAAGCGGAAACGGTATCCGAAGGCAGAGTAAGACTACGGCGACACAATAAAGACGTCGGCCTTCTAATCTAATACGGTTTCCGAAGACAGGGTAAAGCCATGGCGAAACAAAAAAAAATCAGCCTCCTAAGCAGAAACGGTATATAACGATAGAATAAAGTTATGTCGTCTCAATAATATCGTCAGCTTCCTAAGCGGTATTCGAAGAAAGGATAAAGTTATGTACGATAAGATAAAAACGTCTAGTCGGAACGGTTTCCAATGATAGGGTAAAGCAAAAAGAAGATCCACCTCCTAAGCCGAAGACAAACTTATGTCGCTCAATATCTTCAGCTTCCTAAGCGAAAACGGCATCCGAAGAAAATATCGATAAAATAAAGACGCCAGCTTTCTAACCGGATGCGGTATCCTAAGACAGAGCAAGGTTGTGTCTATGCAATAATATCGTCGGCTTCCTAAGCGGAAATGGTAACCGAAGACGGGGTAAGGCTACGTCGACACATTAAAGACGTTGGCTTTCTATCGAATACGGTTTCCGAAGACAGAGTGAGAGTTATATTAACTCGTACTATAAGTGAGTGAGTGAGTGAATATTAACGTCCCACTGTTCAGCTACACGAGGGCTTTTGGGGACGGTCCGCGTAATTTTGAACCATGGTCAAGTGACGCGGACGACACCTGAGCTGGCACCCCCCTCTCCTAACTACCACACCAACGGGAGGACGTTTGACAGATTTTACGTGCATAGCTGCCCTACACGGTGGGTCTTCAGTGGTAATGGGATCGAACTCATGACATGGTAGCCACTCGGCCTAGACCACTCGGCTACCACGGACACAAACTCGTACTATAAAGCAATACGAGAAGATCTCGTAATTTTGAACCTCAGTCAAATGTCGAGGACGTTATCTGAGCTGGAACCGCACTACCACACCACATCAGTGGGAAGATCTTGAGCTAAACAGATTTAATGCCATTCAATGGAACCAGGACTCAAACCGATGACACTCTGACCACGAGTTCGTGACCATAACCACTAGGTTACCGTGGCCACTCGAAGACAGAGTATAGCAATGTGAAACGGTATTCGAAAATATAAATCTTTGGTGATGTAATCGGTACACAATCGTACAATATTAGTGAGTTTTTACTTGTTTTTTCAATTCCTACTTTTTGTTCACTCCCCCCCCCTATATATATATATATATATATATCTTGTTCAATCGTTAATAAAATACTTTATATTCATCCATTCAAGTTCAAATACATTTTTTTAAACTTGTAGTGGAAGACAATTGATGTTAATACAGTTTTTTTTTCAAATATTAATTCATTAATTAAATTAAAAATTGAATGAATAGTAACAAAAAATAATAGTCCAACAGCATATATAGAAAGAAAAAACGTACGTTGTGTCCCTGTAGTGCAATGGATCACGCGTTGAACTTCTAATCCTACGATCGTGGGTTCGGATCCCACCTGGTGGGATCTGAGAATGTGACTTCTTTTTTTACAATACTGTTTTATTAGAATAGTTAAATTTAATTAGTGAATAAATAGTAACAAACAAACAAAATTAGTCCAACACCATATATAGAAAAGAAAATGGAAAATCGCTTTCTATTTTGTCACTTAATATTATGATTCTGTCATATGTATATACATATTTATATTAATTGCAACTATTTAATAAAAAGTAACTAAAATGAAATTTCTCTTTGTTGACCTAATAGAAATTGACTTTAAATATTTTTATATATATATATCACTTGTTCTTAGTTATTTTTAAAGTGTTACAAAAGCGAGTTGACAGTTTACGTTTATCAATAACTAGCTGTTACCCGCCCGCTTCGCTGGGTATTTCATGATGTTTTATAAATTTTTACTGCTTATATATATGTATAAATTATTGATATCTAAGTCCTAGCATTAAGAATTCGATTGAATTGAAAAATATACTTATATCTGTAATTGTCACCTGTTGATAAAAAAAAA
The DNA here is from genome assembly GCA_019973975.1 of Trichonephila clavata. Classification (NCBI taxonomy): domain Eukaryota; kingdom Metazoa; phylum Arthropoda; class Arachnida; order Araneae; family Nephilidae; genus Trichonephila; species Trichonephila clavata. Next base: position 87,257 of record BMAO01006384.1, on the reverse strand, counting down.
GGGGGGCAGAACTCATCTAATTTGTATTTTCTAAAAATCTCTAAAATTGAAGCATATAATGATGCTTGCTCTTTCGTAACTCAAAAACCAAGTGGATTCCCGCAAAACCAATTTTCGGTGGATCTCTACTCCGTAAATTGAACATGCAAGCCAAATTTCAAGTCTAAATCTAACAGAAAAAAGCAAAAGTTTTACTATAAATATCCCCGTAATCCCGTTGAGAGCCGTTTTCCAAAATTACCGCTCTTAGCGGATTTCAATTCAACAAAAGAAAAATGCAAACCAAATTTCATTATTATAGTCCTTGTAGCTCGAAAAAAGTAATTTTTTTTGTCAATACGTCCCAGTAACCCCCTGCAACCCCCCAGAACTTGATTTGCTTAAAATTTATTCTTAGTGGATCCCTATTCAACAAAAGAAACATGCTTAACAAATTTCAAGTATATGGGTCTAACAATTAAAAACAGGAATTTTTTTCTGTAACTCCTCTTGACCCCTCGCAAACATCTTTAGGGGTCAATTTTCATTTTACTCTTTGTTAGAGGAACTCTATTTCATGAAAGGAACATGCCTACCAATTTTCAAGCAGGATGATCAAGTAGTTTAAAAATGGAAATATTTATCGATTACGCCTCTTAATCTCCCGAAATTAAACTTAGTAGTTGATATTCGCGAAACCCATTTTGTAGCGGTTCTCTACTTTACGAAAGGAATCTGCTTATCAAATTTCAAGACTGTACGTCTAACAGTTTAAAAATGGGGATAATTGTCTATAACGCCACTTGAGCCCCCGCAACGCCACTTCTGGGTCTGTTTTCACAAAACCCATTTTGTAGGGGAATTGCACTCTATGAAAGGAATCTGCTTAGCAAAATTTGAAGACTGTGCGTCCAATTAATTAAAAATGCAAAAAAATTATCAATAACGCCCCTTGAACCCCCGCAACACCACCTAGGGGTCGATTTTCACAAAACACATTTTGCAGTGTATTTCTATCCTATGAGAGGAATCTGCTAACCAAATTTCAAGACTGTGAGTCTAATAGTTTAAAAAAAGAAATAATTATTTATATCTGCTCTTAACCCCCCGCAACACCCCTTGGGGGTCAATTTTCTCCAAACCCGTTTTGTAGCGGATATTTACTCCATGAAAGAAACATTCCTACCAATTTTCAAGCAGGTAGGTCAAATAGTTTAAAAACGAAAATATTTATCTCTTACGCCACTTATTCCCCTGCAACGCCACTTAGAGATCTGTTTTCACAAAACCTTCTTATAGTTGATATCTACTCTATGAAAGAAATCTCTTTATCAAATATAAAGACTGTGCGTCTAATAGTTTAAAAATGGAAATAATTATCTATAACGCCCCTTAAGTCCCCTCAACGCCACTTGGGAGCAATTTTCACGAAACCCATTTTTAGCGTATCTCTACCCTATGAGAGGAATCTGCTTACTAAGTTTCAAGACTGTACGTCTAATAACTTAAGAATAGGAATTTATAACGCCCCTTAACCGCCCCGCAACACCCTTGGGGTCAATTTTCCCAAAACCCATTTTGTAGCGGATATTTACTCCATGAAAGAAACTTACCTACCAATTTTCAAGCAGGTAGGTGAAGTAGTTTAAAAACGGATATATTTATCTATTACGCCCCTTATCCCCCGCAACGCCACTTAGAAGTCTGTTTTCACAAAACCCGTTTTGTAACTGATCATTATTCTACGAAAGGAATCTATATATCAAATTTAAAGACAGTGCGTCAAATAGTTTAAAAATGGAAATAATTATCTATAACGCCCCCTAAGCCCCTGCAACGCCACTTGGGGGTCGATTTTCAGCAAACTCGTTTTGTAGCGGATCTCTACTCTCTGAAAGGAATCCGCTTACCCAATTTCAAGATTGTACATCAAGTAGTTTAAACATGGAAACAATTATTATTAAAGCCCTTAACCCCCCGTAACGCCCCTTGCGTTTCGAATTTCGGAAAATCCTTTCTTAGCTGATGTCTACTCTATAAAAGGAACATATCTACCAAATTTCAAGTCTGTAGGCTGAATAGTTCCAGAGATTTCGTGATTAGTCAGTCAGTCAGTGAGTCGCTTTTCTCCTTTATATATATAGGTATCTTCTTCGATTTCATTAACATGTTTGTAAGTAAAAGAGGTTGAATTATTGACTGTAAAATAATTAATATCACTCATCTAATTTAATGTAAATAAAGTATTCATTGATTCATTCGATAATCAAATGTCATTGCAAATCTTCAAACTTTTCATTCAATTAAAATTATCTCTCTGTTTTCATAATTAGAGTTCGAAATTCCTAGATAGATATAAGAAAGTCTCTATGACCGTTGACTGTGTCTAGGTTTAGTTCGAGTAAGTTTGTGCCTAGATTTGTTAAATTGTGAGTCACGCGCATTTAAGTGTTAGGGTAATCGTTTGCTCTAGTTGACAACATTTGTTTTTTTTATTTCCAATGGCGGATTGCAAGACAACTGCAAACAAACTGAGAAACAGAGAATTGACAAAAAACAACAAAAGATAAGGAAAGAAACATAAGTCCACTGTATAGTCTATAAATCATACATTTTGTGTCTGGCTTCCCAATATCTGCTCCACATGGATCCAGAGCTGAGTGCACGGCAGCGGGCCAAATGAATGGCGTCTGTTTCTTCATTGGAGTCGCACAGTTTACAAAGGGGACTCTGGGCGATTCCAATTATGTTTAGATGCTTGGATAGACAGTCGTAGCCAGTGGCGATTCGAAAATCGGTCGCAGCTCTATCTTGTAGCCATTTTGTAATATGAAGGAGTTTCCTAAACCACACTTTTTGATTATTCTTTTGATTGAATGTGGACCAGAATTGTGTGTTCTCTGTAGTACTTCTTTATGATTCTTTGGCACTATAAAAACGAAGATTTTTGTCCCCTTTCTTCACCAAGCAATCGGCATCTTCATTCCTATCAATGCCACAGTGCGATGGAATCCATTGCATGGCAATGTCTTTATGGAATTGAAGTAAATCGCCAATTAACAGTGGACATTTTAGAATATCCACTGATAAAGGTGCCTCGATGGAAGATATTACTTGGAGACTCGCCCTTGAATCACATAAAACAATTACCTTTGAAACACGATTGGGGTGGCAAAAAAGTTGAGATAGACACTGCGTATCGCTCGGCATCAAAACAGTGCTGTGAATTCCTATTGGTGTATAGAAAGAGAATGGGTTGCCGCAAACTCCAGCACCTGAATTTCTATTATCTGTCGATTTGGAACCGTCTGTGAAAACGTATAGCCATTCATGCTCAATGTATAAGGTATCCAAAGTCTCCAAAGAAAGGATCCTTAGGATTTTGCTATCTGTTTCTTTCGGATCTCATGGAGCAGCTCTGTTCAAAACGCAAAATCATACATTTCAGTCGGACAAGAAGATTTTATTAGATCTTCTGGTTCGAAATGAAAATTATGAAGCTCTTTAAGAGCCATGACTTTCTGAAGGAAGCCTCTCTGTGATTTAAGATTTCTATTGATATAGGATAGAGAATCATTCCAAAGGGATATGCATTCTGGTATTCTAGTAACGTAGTGTAATGTATATTCCTTATCCACCTCCTTATTGGTGCACCCCGGAAACGGGAATTATTACGGCAAAGTGATCTACTACGTTGGCATGTGTCGTCTTCAGTACTCTTCTCTAGTTGACAACATACTATATACTGTGACGGATCTGTAGGCGTCCTTCCACTAATCTCTGGGGAATTCTTTTGGGCCAGCATTTTCAACCAATCTTCTTCGAAAGGCAGAAAGCGTGATATGCAAATTTAGTTTAATATATATATTCCTTATTCACGAGTTTGCGAGTTAGTGAATTGTGAATAGATTAGAAGAGAAGTAAATTGGCAGTGAAACGTAAACGTAAGGAAAGTAAGAAGCCAGAAGTTGGGATATAAAGAAAGTGATTAGAATAGCTGGAGGGAAATGTTACAGTCAACTCAAAACAAATAGAAGAGACTGCAAGAGTTCAGGTACTGTGATCTTAAATCATGTCGATGTTTAGAAAGTTAAACTAATAGTGCAGTCATTAAATACGTAAGCTCTGTATAAAGTTATATTAAAGGTAAAGCTGCATGATTGAATATATTTTCCCCAACGCAATCTCATCTCTCTCGCGTACTATTACTGATTAGAGTTATCTTGCTTAAGTAATGTTTGTGTCTGAGTTGAATATAGTGATAAATATAAAATATTTGAAGTTCATCATGCCGTATGATCCCTTAGTTCCTTCCACATCTTTAACCGGGTCACAGAGAAGGGACTTAAATTCTTTATAATACTATTCACTTAAAAGTGTCGCAGGTGGACCTTATTTTTGTTAAGGAGCCTCAAGGTCTTAAGACGTCATCGGGAATACGCAGATAATTCCTTTTTTTTTTTTTCAATGGGGCTGCGCATTGGTATTTTAAACATTTGCAGACCTAGTACATTCCCCAGGAGTTGGTATCACTTTTCAGCGCTGCACCATATAGGCGATACCAATTACAGCAAGCAATTTTGACGCCTAGTTTTCTCCACAGAGGGAGGCACCTGAGCTCTTGGCGATGCAAGCCAGTACTAGGATTTAATTTTGCCGAGAGCATCCAAGCCAGACAGACACTCTAGGGATCTTATGCATGCCGCATAATCATACGACATGGCCACTGTCGATTTTCTGCATCATGAAAATCCACCGACTTGAGCCGGGGTCGAATCCTCAACCTTGGGTGCAGTAGGCCAGCGACAAACCAACCACGCCATCCAGCCGGCAGATAATTCCTTAATGCCCAGTATTGTTTTCTTGCCAATATACTAACGGATATTTTGTTCCTTATAGGTCGAGAAAAGGAACTAAGTTTTCTTAAAAATATGGTCTCTATAACTTGAGCGTCGAGAATTTCATCAATTCTTGACAAGGGGTAGCTATTTTTCTTAACATTATTTAGTCTCCCATAATCAAGGCAAAGTTGCGCTGAGCCATCTTTGTTTTTATTCGCACCTGCACTGTAGAAAAGACCGAAAGTTTGTCGAGAGTTTCATGGTGTCATTTTATTGCCTGTTATTTATAAACTTTCAAGCCTCCTCTTTCCTCCAAGTACGCCTTTATTTATCTCATGCTAGAAAAGGCTTGTCCAGCCCCCATCTATAATGTTCTAAAGAAAAATCTCTACACTTGTGGAGAAGTTCGTTAAATTTATCGGGTGGATCCTAGCACGGTACACTTCTTGGCGACAAATTTTTTGGCATAGAATAGTTGAATCCTAGCAGAGCCAACTTATGTCGCCAAACTTTTGGCGATTAAGTTTACAAAATGGTAACCCTGCCAAATTTAGGGAATAGTAACCCTATTCGGGCAGGATTTTTTGGACAGCGGTCATTTTTTTCTGATGGTCACTTGAAGACGTGTAAGATTTTTCTGGAAAGCTGAAATTGGAGGAATGAGAGGATTTTTTTCTTTTTTTAAAAAAAGGAAACAACTGCGGAAAGAATGTTTGTTAGAGAGAAAGGAAGATGCGTTGATAAATTCAATTTGGACGATGTTTTTTCTCACTATTGAATCTTAGAAGCAACGGTTTTTCTGTTTTCTTCTTGAAGCCATTGTGGATACCACGTTTTCTTTTTTGAAGATCGACGAATGGATATTTTTTCTTTTGAATGAAAGATGTAAGAAAGAAATGCTTGCTTTGTGAATGAGTGAACGATTGAAAATATTTCGGTAGGTATGGATGTCCGAAATATGAAAATAATTTGTTTTTGAGAGAAATGGAGATCGTTAGTTCATCAGCCTAAGGCATTCATATTGGATTTCTTTTTTCCCACTGTAGCGTTTTAGAAGCGACGCTTTTTCAGTTTTTCTTGTTGGAGCTGTTTTAGAAACCACGTTTTTTTTTCGGAAAAACACGACGGATGGATTTTTTTTCTGAATAAAAGGTAAGAAAGTAATGATTGTTTTTTGTGTGAATGAGGATTGATAGAATCTTGTAATGGATGCTCGAAATTTGTATTTAATTTCTTATTTTTGATTTTATGTTTCCTTTGTTGACCGTTTTGGAAACTACGTTTTTTCGATGTTTTTCGTCTCTTGACGCCATTTTGAAAACCACGTTTCCCCCTCTTGTTTACGTCTCTGACGCCATTTTGAAAAACGCGGTTTTTTACTTGGCGCCATTTGGCGAAAAACTTTTGTCGCCAAATACAGCAGTGTACTGTGCTAGGATTTTACCAATTTATCTAGCTGTCGTTTATTTAACGCTGTAATATCTTTTAGAATGTTGTTTATGTGCAATAGTCTTCAGTAATTTATGGGCTGGTACTGATGTTAACAAAGCAAGCAGGATACGATTTTGGTTCTCTTTTCAATGGTTCTGAATTTATTCCTGATGTTAAGGGGGTCTTCGGCGAATGTTAAAGAAGAGGACCCGAATTCGGAATATTTTTTTCATATATAAAAGTACTCTAACATTAATATTATATTCTGGCTTCCCTATCCTGTAGAGAACCACTTACTTTATCATACTACTCATTTTCATCCTAGTTGACACATTTTTTCTTTTATAAAATGTGTCTCGCATTTTTTCTCCTATACCGTAATGTTAAATGAGCTATCCCTTTACATTTCAAAAAGAAAAACTGGTTATTTATGAAATGTTTCGAAATTTTAAAAACATTATATTATAAATAAATACATGAGTTACAATGTCACAAATTTTTATAAAAATTGAGGCATTTTTTCTGTCTAAAAAAGTGCTCCGCGTTCTCTCTCTCGAGAGTTCAAGCTCTCGTACATACGGCGAAAACAGGAGAGAACGATCAAAACTAAATTTTACCAACAGATCCTTTTTAGAAAGTAGAATTAGATAATCAATAACTGCACATCTGAAGAAGCTAGTTCTGAGTGGGCCCTGTATCAAAATTCTTTGGGGGCTCTTTTTTGGAAATGGGATCTTAATGGGACTATTGGTATTTTGATTGTTTGCTTACACAAGATGGGGATCGTATCATTGATGCTGCGGTAGCTTTGCCCCTGCTAAGAGTCCTCAGGCTAAGCATTCCGAACTGGCTGAAATAATGACCCAAGGTGCATGGGTCAGTGATGTCCGCGTAAGTGCCCCAATGCCTAAAAAAACTGAACACACATTTGAAAACTGCGTCGATTTTTCTTCGGTTACCATTCATAGTCTTTAAAATTCTATTCTAGGAGTAGTTATACTGCAACATCTCCTTCAGTTGTCTATATATCTTGTTTAAGATCGTGTTGACTCCAGTGTCAATTAACATCGAGCATGGGCATCATTGATGGTTCACTCATATATAAATAAGTCACTGACTCCACATAGCACTGAAACTTGGAATTTCTCTTTAAGTGCATTCACAGAAAAAGGTGGTTTACGCTCTATAAGACAGCAGCCTGTGCTTAGTTTCCCTAATCATTGAAAAATTGGCTGTCTTAACAGCCGTACATTCTCTAAAAGTGCATTTTTTTATTGCACCTCCTACACCAGGGGCTGGCAACTTATGGCATACGTGCCACTATTTTCAGTGGCACTCTGCACTACTCTACGATTTTGTCAATTTTTTAGTGGATGGAAGTCGTTAAATTTGGAATGAACCATATTTGACAAACATTTTCAGAATTATGGATATTTACGGAGTTAAAAAAGAAAAATCTGAAAGATAACTAACTCTAAAGATAAACTTGCAGCTATTTTGTAAATTATTAAATGTCTTTGCTGGAGAGATTTAATTGTTCGAAGAGAGAAAATGCTATGTACTCTGCTTTCCGCTTTTGGTTCTACATATCTGAGTGAAAAAATTAAACGAGTGTTACAGCAATCACATATGATGTGGAACATCTGACATGTTATCGTGGTAAATACGCAATAGTAACTTAAATCCTGAAAAAACTGAATCGGGTAGGATTGGAAATAATTTTCTATCTAATAACTATATCTTTAATGAAAGTTTTATTGAATTAACACAAGGAGTAATGCAATTTTTTATCAAAAATAATTATTCTTGTTCAATTTGGGGACGTAAAGACAATAGGCTTATAAATAAAATATGACACATATACTTGTGATTTCAAAGTATTTAAAAATTGTTGAAAAACGACGTCAATAACAGTACCACTGTTAGTTGTCGAAACATTTCGATTTGTATTCATTTAGAGCTTGAGTTCATCATTCAAAAAAGCTATGAGCGGATCAGCTTCTGGCAAACTGAAGTTAACGTTAAAATCACCACTCAAAATCATGGTAAGCGAGTGATAGTTTTTTTAAAAAAGAGCAGGACCACCTTCGGTATATGGTAAAAGTACAAAATGCAGAAAATCTTTAATATTTTGAACCGTTTGATTCGGAGAAATGTGTGCGACAACCGAAATCACTGTCCTCAGATTTCATGCACAACGAGCCCTGAGACTTTGACAATTGAGCGTAAGAATCGCAACTTTATCCTGGATGAAGTCTAATTAGACTTGATGGTATATGCAAAGTGGATTTAGAGTCAAGAAAATGAAGCCGAGTTTTTGAATTCGAATATTTTGAAATGCTAAATTTAACAATATAAAAAAGGTTGGCAGCTTGATGGCTACTAGAGTATGCGAGAGTAGCGAAGAGACACCACGAAGGGCACTGATTGGTCATATCAAATAGTGCGCGATTCCCCGACTTCCTGTTACACATTTCCGTCCCTTTTCACGAAATCACTCCTACTAATATCCAGCAATCGAGAGGAAAGATGTTACGCATCAAAAAACCTTTCCTCATATGAAAAATATTTCGAGTTCACAAAGAAATTGTTTAACAACTTAATGCTCAGAATTGTGCCAACTTGAAAGTAACAAATTATATCCCTGATTTTTCGGTATGAAAGTAGAGCGGTGCAAGCACTAAGATCGCATCAAAATTTTTATTTATCTTTTTATTTAACTATTGATGCGACGCTGACTAATTTTACTTTAAATTAACATCTTAACAACTACCCAGGTTCGCTTATTTAACTTGATCCGCATCATGATAGTGGCTAGTACTAATTAAATATTTGGAGATAACGCAACTAAAGACATTACTCGGATAAAATTTAAATTAAGTTTGTTTATTACAAATTGAACACATTACGAAAGTAAGATTAAGCAATATTAACAAGCAATTAAATTTCACTTATCTGAAACGGAAGCGAGGTGATGGGAGGCTGGCATGGTCCCGGACGGTGCACGAAGTTTCCTAAAATCAGGGGATCAAATTATCATTCTAGTTAGTGAAAAATCTCCTGAAAATTGTCTCGCGCCTGTTTTTACCCCTTTTTGCATCCGCATGCCCTTCGGTCTCGCCTAGTCATTGGTCAGAGACCAAGCGCAAAGTTACAAAAGTTAAGATTCTCCCCAAATTTATGAGTCCATTCAACTTGCATGACCGTTGAAAACTCATTGACAGCCGGCGCTGGGACCCCCGGCTCAGGAATCTAACAACATCCTGTAAACAAGGGGAATACACAAATAACATGTGTATTGGGGGCCATCTTCAAAACCGATCAGTTTCCAAGCTTCCCATCACTATAAAGAAGGGAAATACTTATATTTTTGTTGTCTATTTCTTATTTTAATAAATATGTTTAAAAATACCTATGTATGTGCAATTTTAAAATTTTTGTTGAAGAAAAGGTCATATATTATGCTGTTCAATTTTATTTTAAAAAATATCTTTAAATGATGCAAAATAAATATATAATAAAACTGAAAATATCCATATTATTGACATCTATTCTCTAACTTTGCAAGCATCATCGCAGGAATCGAATTGTTTCAAAAATGTCCTATTGTGTGACCCGCTGAATCCTATGGGTAGATTGGTTTGGCACGCCCCAGCTAAAAGGTTGCCAATCCCTGTCCTACATCTTAGTTCCAACTGATGGCGAGGAAAATCCCCTTCCCTGAACTAATATTTAATTTTCTTAACATCTGTTTCATATTTTTAAAACATAGAACTTTCTGTGCTTTATTTTGAAATGCAATTTGATGTAGCTGTTCTGAGTTGTTCAGTAGTCTTCATCTAGTATGTTTTAGGCGGATCTAAAAGCCTGATATTTTACAGGAGGACAGGTTTCAAGTCTAAGTTCCAGTAAGCTCAATTGCCTGCTATGCACTGACGTAGCTAGTCCTGAGTGGGGCCCTGTATTTAAAATTTCTTGGAAGGAGGAAAATTTTTTAGGCCCCTTAATGTTTTACGATTTTTTGCTTACACATGCTGGAGCCCCGTATCATTGACAAGGCTGATACGGCGGTTGCTATACGCCCTTGCTCTCAAGTCACTTTATCCTTATGGACATCAATGAAATAGTCGGCGGCTAAAGCATCCCAAACTTCTATACAGCGTGCAAGAAAATCATCTCGCATTTATTATCTGTATTTCTGCGGTAAACTTTCTTCGGGTTTTTGTCTTCTTGCTTTCAAGTAGAACCGATATACTTACTTGCGTGCCTGTAACAGAGTTCGCCGTAATTGGTGGCACTTCCAAAGTGCTCCGAGGACTTGGGTTTGTAGGCTTAGCACCGACGGAGTACTGCTGGACACCATTGAGGTGTTAAATAAAGATGTCCCTGCTCCATCGGATGAAATCTGATACGCACAATTTCGTCAAGACTCCGAGAGAACCAACTACAACATGCACTATATGTACCTGCTCGAAGCCAAACGCAGAGAAGCGATGCAGGAGGTCCATTTACTTGAGTACTTTTCTCTCCCACACTTGGTGAAAGGCTTACCTCCCGTTTTCGAGCCGAATTGTGACGTTGATTATATAGACAGAATTGTTGATTTCCGCCACCACAAGTCCTGTCTACTTGAGCCTCTTCTTCTTTAGCACGACAGCCCGGGGTGGACCAAGGCTTTCCTCAGAACATCCCTCCATCTTGTCCTCCGGGAGGCGACAGTTCTCCAATTGGTCACTTTCAGCACTTTAAAATCTTCTTCCACACAATCAGTCCATCACAGCTTGGGTCTCCCTCTGGGTCTGTTCGAGATGGGTTTATAATTAAAGATTCTTGATATCATAGATGAGGGATCCATTCTACTTGAGCCTACCACTTGGTTTTCGGACAGGATTGTGCACTTGAATGCCAATTCAACCTTAATTCTTGCGAGGATTGAGTTGTGCCTCATTTGCCCTGCCGCAGAATAAGAAGAGCAGTGTTTTAACACGTGACAATGTTTCGTCCCCCTTACCACACTTTCTGCAGGCACGTAAAGCAGGAGTCCCTTTCTTGTTTGCATTGAGAGGAACCAAGTTGAGCCACCCCTTATGCACAAACCTCCAGTCTGCGAACCTGGTATATCTTCCATCCGCGATGAAGTGGGAGCCGGCTGGGGCCGTCACCGCGCAGTCCATGGCTTTTCCTTGGGACGGGCTAAAAAGAAGTTTTGACATTTCTACGACTTGGAAATTGTCGTGGAAGGCCTTCATGACCCACCTTCTTTTGGAGGACGTGATGATTTCATCGCCGAAGGAAATGAATGGCTGTCCATCCGTGAATGTTCAGGATACTTACTGGCGGCTGCAGGCCTTCCTCGCAAGAGTCCAAGTATTGGAGAAATGATTTGATGATTCAGCAAACTCTCCCTCCATAGCACCACTGAGGTAATTTCCAAGGTCTCCGTTCGTCGGTGTTCTCCTGATTCTGTGGCGAACAATCCTGGTCAGTTGGCCAAGGACTTGGACCACCACTTCTTCGTCCTTCGATGTTAGAAGCTTGAAGGCCGAGTCGACCAGGTAGAAATCGGAGTCTTCTGCAGCAGAGAAGGCTCCACAGCCTCAGAGTTTCCTGCTGTTATAGAGGTATTGGTTTGAGGCATTTGAAGGGAGGGAGAGAATGTGCTTGATTTCACGCCTCGCAGCTTCGTCGATTTTGCGCCAACTAGATAGAAAAAGGTCTTCATGTCATCCAACTTCTGCCATTGGACTAGATGCGAGGTGGACAGCTTCTTCAGTATGGATAAGGCATCGTTTACAAACCTGAAATTCTTCTGAACGAAGAAGCCCACCGGCTTGTCAAGGTAAGTATAGAAATCACCATCACCGCGCGCCTGGATCTCGGTATCCTAAAGGGTAAAGTGGGTGGGGATTTTTCCTGAAAGATGTAAATTCGCCAAATCTTTTCACCAATGAAACGGCATTCGAGGGTCTTCTCAAAAAAATTTAAATTGTTGATCGAACTGGAACAACTTTTAGAATTCCAGTTCCTGGCCATAAGGAGCTGCTACTGGACAACAGCAAGTGAAGTTGCTCTTGTCCAGTTATCCCACCTATTAGGTTGAGTACCATATAATTGCCTTAAGTACAGTCCAGAAAGACTGACCGTTGTAAATACAACTTGATCATGGGATGAGATGTAAGTCTTTCTGTCCTTGAAATATAAAACACTGGTGCACACAAGGGAGGAGGGTTCAACCCTAAGACCAATAAATTTTTAATTTTAGCATAAAGATTATGCCTTAACGCTTTTTTACAAGTGTTTTTTTAAATTTAATTTCCATACAAAAAAAATCTGTGCACACCACTGCTGTGGTAAAACATAAATTGGGCGGGATTCCAGATGGTTTCTCGAATTTTTCTAATCTGGGACCTTCAATTTCTTTTATATGTATATTTTTTATCTTTACTATAACTTTTGCTATCATTCTTTCAATTTCTTCAACTTTTCTTTGAAGAATGTTCTTCATTTCATTTCAGGTGAGTTACTGGCATTCACTCTGAAATCCCACTTCTGACACCAGATGTTACATGGTAGATTGTTTTTTCAAATGCAGAAAACAGATGCAGATACCATGCAGTTAACAGACATGTTTTTTTTCAAATAAATCGTAATTTATTCTGAAACACCCACCAGCAATTACAACAGATTTACTTAATATGAAACAATTAACACATGCAAAATCCTCAATATGACAAATTCACATTGAAATATAAATCCATAAGCACAACAAGTCAATGAAACACACATTCACTGTCAAATCTTTGACACCAACGGTTGTTTCCCTGCATCACCTTTATAAAAGCTTCTAGAAGCTTTTAAAATTTTATTTTTTATTTTAAAATAACCATCCTAGATATTTCTAAAAAATTTTCCAAGTACCTTTTCTTGTAAATTTGGCGACTTAGCAATCAACTTTGATGCAAAAAATTTCCTATCCATCTATTATTATTGAAAGGATAATCTGTCTAGGCCCACAAATGATCTTTTCAGCCACTATACCCTTTCAGCAGAGAAGTAGACAAAATGGAAACTTTCTGTAACAATATAGAAATTTTGCATGTTAAAATTAAATTATCATAATTTTTTAAAAGTGGATATATAATTGTAAATGTAAACTTTAAAATTCGATATTATTTCATTTTACTTTCATTAAGAGTAGAAATTCTATTTTTGTATACAATGTCCCTGATTACAAAAGTGTAACAAAATAAATCATTACATTTACAACTACTGACAAATAACCTTCATTTACAAATACTTCATTAATATCACACAAGATTATAAACAACTTAGAATCATATTCCTAAACAAAAATGACAAGAATAAAGGTGTTCTGCAGTTTATTTACAAAGTCAAAGAGTTAAATTTTTACTTCATATTAATTTTCCTTTTGAGGACAAACAAAAACATTAGTTACAAAATTAATTCATAGTACACATATTTTTTTTTAAAAAATTACTTCATAGAATACCATTTACCAAAAAGTTATTTTTTCATAAGATTACACATCACTATATATTTTGTTATGGTTAATGATTTTAAATACATTCCATATTATATATTTCAGAAATCAACAAGCTTACATACAGTTACAAGACAAAACATTCAATATTTAAAAAAACATATGGTGGAAAATGTCAATTAAAACTTTTTTTACTAAACTAAACAAAAAATTTATTTTCATACATTTATATTACATAAATAAATATTATTGGTAATAAATATTTATAAGTTAAAAAGGACATATCTAATATCTGACTAGTGTTTATCACCATAAATACAGTTAGATACAAAAATACAGCAACAACTAACTGAGAAAAATTTTATAATTAATAGTATATGTTGCATCTAATAATTAAAAAAATAACTGAAAGAAAATTTTAATTACTTTTTGAGGTAAAATTGTTAAGAATTTGCTTCACAGGAAAAAAAGAATCTCATATATAAGCAGCTATTCAGATTTATGATTCAGAGAATAAAATAAATAGCTAAGTTAAACTGTGTTACAAAATTGCTCTGATATAAATCATAAAGAACAGGTAAAAAGGAATTTAAGTGAAAATTTTAAGTGTACAGTAAGTCTTTCCTTTTTATGGAATGAAAAGTTAAGTAACTCATTAAAAGTAAAATAATAAATAAGAAAATTGATTACATAAATTTTAAGCAAAATTACTAACTTTTTTTAAAATCACAAAGCATTATTATTTTATATATCATTTTCCAATTAGTTAATAATTATTCTAGTATTTTAAGGGGAAAATGTTCCATAACTTATAAAGATAAAAAATGCTTGGTACAGAGTTAAACAGCATTAAATTTCATTTCTTGGGGTTAATAACTATTAAAGACACATGCCAGCATTAATTTAAAAATGTTATGCAAGTCTAAAAGAATTTATTCAATGTTGAAAAAGCTAACTGAAATTATTAACAAGTTTAATAAACAGCACAATATTAATTGAAAAAAACTACTTATATAAGAACTTCTAGAAGAAATGTTTACCTTAAATTAAGAAAATAAGTGATATCATTGAGCAACTAAAACTGATTGTTGATATTCACTGATACAATAGGTTTACAAGTCATATCAACTGATTGTTGATATGACTTGTAAGCAAGATAAAATTATACAATAAGTTTAATCCTTTCCACTGTTAAAAAAATACATGTGAGCATAATATATTTTAAATTAAATAAAAAACATGTCACTGACTTCAAGAAAAATTTAAGCTGCATTCATACTTTCAAAATCAAACACCTTTTTTTAGTCATGTTCAATAAAATTATCTTGAAATGTATGCTAAAATGATTAAATTCATATTTCAATATAAAATGACTTTCATGAATTTTGTAGGAACTCTGTGAAGTTCAGAGATTAATTGAATGGTAACTTGGTAGTAAAATACCGAGTTTTTTCATGAATATAAGTAGCAGTAAACAATGACACAACACATGAATAATCTCAAAACAAAATTACAGGAGACAGCGTGAGCTATATTATATACTCATATTCTTCTTTCCTGAAGATTAAATCATCATTTCAATAAACTAATTCCTCAAATCATCAAAAAACAGAAAATTAGGTATAATAAGGTTTATATTTTCATTAATATGATAATCTAGATAACAAAAAAATGTACTTTTTCATGAAGAATAGTTTTTATATGAAAATAAACAGCTATTTAACAATATAAGTAAATGGTAATTTTCAATAATAACCTATGTATTACGGATAGAATTGGGGTGGGGAGAATGGGCAAAAAAGAAAATAATTAATTAAGGGGGGGGGGACTTATTTCCATGATCACGTTAGAAATATTATTCAGAAACTCATTAATCAAATGGAGAATTAAAATTCAATTAACAAAGATAGATGAAAGAGGAATTCATAAATAAATTAAAAATGCATTACATTACACCAAAATCAAGATTTATAAGAATACTACAGTTAACTAACTAAATCCTATGTACAACATATTACATATTTAAACTACATAGGTGGATAGAAGAATTGATCTTGAGATGGATTCATTGATGGGTATTGGAAAGATCTGTATGGAGGTGGATAAGCATCAGGATAAGGTGGATTGCTGCTTGAAGATGCTCCACGAGAAGATGGTGGAGTATTACTTCGATTAGCACCAAGCTGATTCAATAGTTCTGCCATTTTTTCAGCTTTTACCCTTCGCAAGTGAGTTAACTTCCGCTTGTTTAAATAAGAGTCCAAAAAGGCTTCAACTTCCATTTCACCACTTAAAAAATTCTCTGATATAGCCTGGAACATAAAATTGATTAAAACATTAAATATGCTTTTTTCAAATAAAATTTGTAAAACATTAAATATGCTTTTTTAAATAAAATACCAGTATTGGTAGAATTTTAATCTGGGCATTGCAAATATATATACAAACTTTAGAGTATAAATAGACATTTTACTAAAGAATTGCAAAAGTGAATGCATTTTGTAATTATTTACAATGCTTATAATACAAAAATTTCACAGAACAATCCACACATTTTGTTTCCCTACATTTTTAGATTTAAACTAAAATCCTTATAATTTTACCTCAGTTTTACCACCCCATTTTTTTTTACACCTAGAATAAACACTTATTTTAAAATACATGCAATATACTTATTTTACATACATGCAATTGAAAATTTTTAAGTAGGTAAAATATACTTACTTCACTTTCTTCTTCTGCTTCTGCTGCAGCAGCTTGTATCAGAGCTAAAGTGGTATCCAAGGACATTTGACGAGTTAGATCATCTGGATATAACATTAAATAATTAGTAACCAAAAAAAAAGTCATTTCCAAGCAATTTCATTCATTATAAACAAAATTAAAATGACAAAAATACATACAAAAGTAATAAATCATCAAAATCCTATGAGGGTAATAGGTTTTAAAATTTAATATTTCAGCTATACAAGTAGAATTTCAAGTATAAAGTTTCATTTAAATGTTTTACATAATTCATAATTTTAACAATATTTTAAGAAGTAATTGATTCAGAATAATATAATAATGCACAATTTAATTATTTGATAAATATTTATAAGAATTTTAAATGTTTCTATTTCATTTCTTTAAATATTTAAAATAAATACCTTAAAAACTTTATTCTTTTGGAAGTTTTGAAAAATATTTTATATGCTATTAAAACAAAAAATAAATAAGATAAAAATACTTTTTTTTTTAAAATTTAAGAACACTATACAAAAAGTATTCTATAAATAACATTTTCCAAATTTTATTTCATAGACAAGTTTTATATCATCTATTTCAATCAATTTTTTTAATTACATTTTTTTAAGTGCATACTGAAAAAAGTTACCCAGTTTTTGTTTCTTGGTCTCTAGGCTTTCTTTCAAACCTTTTATTTCATCATTTAGTTCTAAAACTTTTATTCTTAAATCGTTTAATACAGGTTCCTTGGCTAAATTTGATTCTGCTAAGTTTTTGTTACTCTCCAACATGGCATTTCTTTCAGATTCAGCAGTTTTTACCTGAAACATAAGAAACCAAACAGGATTAAATTGCAAAAAACATACTTAGTATATGGCACAACTGGTCATTAATGTACAAAAACACAAATAACATATACAGAGAAAAATATCATAATGTAATTTTAAAATTGTTTTCATACTTAATATATTTTTTAAAAAATCTAATTATTTTTGTTTCTTGTTATCTAGATCAAAGCATAATTAAATATTGCTAAGAAAGCAATAAGTTATACAACAGTGTTCTGTTTTTGGAATACTGTAAAATCCAATGTATAACATGCACTTTTAATAAAAAAAATAAGATTGAAATTTATGGGTGCGCGTTATACGCCAGGTATAAAAATGAGAGCTTTAAGAATAAAAAAAGGAGATGAGCATAAAAAAAAAAATTAGACTTCTACATGGATAAAAATACTATTCATTTAAAAGAAATGACATTCATCATGAACTTTAAGGTTTGTAATTCTAGAAGTATACTATTTTTTCTAAAGCTTGGTATAATTCCTCAAATAAATGACTTCAAAACATAAGAGCATTGTACACAAACATTTCAGGTTTCTTCGTAAACATGAAGTGTGTGTTATATGGCGAATATATCTAAAAATTTAAAAAATCAGCTTGAAAGTTATAGATGCATGTTACTCACCAGATTTTACGGTAAATATAAGCATGCAATAATTATTCAAAGTATCTTTACACTATGTATTCAACTTCTTAAGCATATTTGAAAGACTTAAAAATACTTTAAGCAGTAAAACATTTTCAGTACTTTTGTATGAGCTCAAAGCCAATTATATATCACCAAAAATTAAATTCATGCTAAAGATTGATTACCAAAGATCTGACAAATTACGGCAATTTATTCCATTTTGAACCTGTAGCCAATCTTTGTGACTATATTTTTCAACTTTTAATTCATCAAAGGTAATCAATGGCATAAATTTAATACACAAGTACCATTTTTTCTTACTTAATTTTCATCAAATTTTTTTAAGATGCCCAATATAAATACATTTGAATAAGCTCCTTTCACACACAAAAAAAAAAAATTATACCTAAGCATAAAAATTATAATTGATACATTCATATGATTTGTTAAGAGCAATATAATCATTAAAAAAGTTTAGTAAAAATGATGCAAAAATCTAAGATAAATTTCCTTAGAATAAGCAGTATGTGAATTTTTCTTGTTTAACTTTAAAAAATATAACAAAAAACACATACTGTTTAAATATAAGTTTTTAGAAAAGTATAGTTTCTTTTTAATTTTTCATACTTTTTATCATCTAGAATATTCATTGCAAATTTACTTTTACATTCTGTGCTTTAAAAGATATCAACGGGGAAAAAATTTTAAAAATCAAATTTTTTACTTCCTTTATATAAGTAAACACTTATTTTAAAGTTTAAAAAAATTGATAGATAAACAAAAATTTTGCTTTAATTCATTTTATTTTTCAAAAATACCACAGACATTATGTTAATTTAACATACATTATTAAAAACAAATAATCCAATGATGTTTCAAAACAAATAGCTCCTTTTTAACACATTTGTGTACAAAAGCTTTATATTACTTTTAATAATACAAAGTCATTAATTTTCATGGGATCATATGATCTGAATAAACAGAATGAATTTGTTTCATTTTCATCAGAATGATGTTATTGTTTATTTCATAACCAATACTTAAGTAGTTTTAAAATTAACTGTAGAGCCATATTTAAGTCTCTGAAATATACCTAACTATAAATTATACTTCAAAGAAATGATAATAGAGTGTAATATTATTAGCTATTTACCAATAGATAAAAAAATGATTTAAAAAATAAATAAATGAAATCTTCAAATAATTTACGCCTTGCAATCCACAAAAGCCATTTATATTTTTAACTAATCATGTTATAGTAAAAATATACCTGCTGTAGCTCTTGTACCAATGTTTCTATTAATTCTTCATTGTTCAGAAGCATCTGAAGTTCAGTTGTAGCCATATGACGTAAGAGTCTAGTTGCTGGATTATAATCCGGGTTCAATTCATGCATATAGTACGGCATCCTAAGAAAATGAATAATAAATTAATATTATGGATATAGTTTACTTTAATAGAATATGAAAATTACTACTGCACAACTCAAAAAACTTCTGTACATTAACTTCAGAGGAAACTTTATATACGAATGAAAAGTTTAAATGAACTCTAATTCAACTGAACAAAAGGGATCGATCTATTCTTAGAAATTTTTTCAGATGCTTATTAAATGCTATTGGCAGCATTTTGAGTTAAAACATTTAAAATTTTAATAATCAGATCCATGTTTGTCAATATGAAAATAAAAATAGTTAACAGAAAATGAATCTTTTGCAATTTGCACAGAAAAACTATATTATTGTCGTAAAAAAATTGTAATTAAATACAGTACTTTTTTGTTCTTATAAGGAAACAATTATATATTTGTTTTGGTATATGACGTCAGTAAACACAAGCAACGAAAAGGCAAGCAACCAGTGACAGATAACGATTTCAATTATCTTACTCTATCGATAAATTCAGTTAAGATTTTCTTGAAATTATTCATTTTCGTTCTCAATCTGGAAAATAATTAAACATTTGGGATAATAAATTATTTATGAAAGTATTTTACGCAAATAAAAATTCTTTATATGTAATATTTAAGACGCTTAACTTTAGTTAAGATAACTGAAAATGAGCCTCTATGCTTCTGAGGAGGAAGTGCTTGAAACCTAGGAACTTGAAGTGAAATGAAACTTTCTCCCCAATCAATTTTTTAATACAGTTTTCAGCAAAATGGCCGACGTGGGAAGAAGGCCTGAAACTTATTCTCCAAAATCGAGTCCTCGAGGGTCTCGATCACCAGTTGTACCTCGACAAGATTCAACTGGTACTCTTAAAACAACAATATCCTTGGGGAAAACACCAGCCATTGTTCACAGTGGACCTTTTTACCTTATGAAAGAGCCTCCGAGTAAGTGTTGCATTGCGTAATGTCTTCAGCCATAAGAACTAAAATTTTAAGTATTTGTGCTATTCAGATATTTGTAATAGTATTCTAAAATCTGTTTTGGAAATTCATGATGATCTTCTGTCATGAATATATTTGCGTTGTTTAGATTTTTTTACTAAAAATAAGTTAACCCGAATCACATATGTCTCTTTTTGAGAACTGTTCTCTTAAATCTAATATTCCTAATTAAGAACGAATTGATGTTGTTAATGCTTTCACATTTGGTCATAGATCTGTAAAATATGATTACTTAAGTCTGGGGTTTGATTCACCCAAGAATTCCCAAGTTTAAATTACAATACTCTAAATATTGAAATAAATAATAACTCTTTTTGTTGTACTTCATTAGTTGTAATGATTTAAGACTGTAGATAAAAGTGTTTTATTGAAAGAAAAAAAGTCTTCATATTTTTTTTGATGCAATAAAAATGTTCTGAATTTTAAAAGGAAACCAATAAAAATTAGTTGTTTGTAACTTCTCCAATTTAAAATGCTGGTATATAAAAAAAAAAGCTAAGTCAGAAAAAAGCATTTATTCTTGTTTGAATACAACACTTTGTACTTACGAATTAATGTCATCACAGTCAAATGTACCTCCTTGAATCATGCTGTAATATCACAACAGCAAAAAAAAATTCTTGCTCACATATTTTACTTAAAAAAAAATCAAGGATATATTGATGCAAAATAGCACCATTCATGTGGTGCAAATTTGGCTGCAGTGACGTTAATATGTGTGTACACAATACTTATTTATAGCAATAAATTTTGGTTTGTAAAAGAAGTGTATCAGTATATATGTTTAGGTACATATGTATTAGCGTCACCACCGTCAAATTGGTGCCATGTGAATCACTATTTTCCACCAAAATCTGACTGGTTTTTTTTTATATCAAGATACGGATTCGCAGGGTACCAATTTTGCTACAGTGACGCTAATAGGCAAATACCTATGTTTATGTATAAGTAGTATTCCTAAGTTGAAGAATAAATAAATTTCGTATTTTGCATAATTTTGCTGTTTTAATTTATTCCTTTACCTATAAGTTTTCTTTAAACCTTAAATAGAAGGAGAATTGACTGGAGCCACTAATTTGATGTCCTATTACAACCTTGAACATTCCTATAACAAATTTTGCGGCCGAAAAATGAAAGATCAACTCAGCGCTTTCCTGATGAACCTCCCTGGCAACATTGATGGCCCAGGTAGTCAAGATAACAGGTAATTTTTAAAACACAAAACTCATGTTTTTTGACAGTTTTATTAAATGAGTTTATTTCTAAACATTATCGAAAGTTGTTGAAATTATATTTTAATATTTTCACTAAAAATATAGTACATGGTCTTTATAAGATTAAAAAACAAATTGACTGTAATATAAACAGTTCTGTATTTATTAAACATAAGGGGAGAAGTGATGGCTCTAAGTTACTATTTATTGTACTATTTTCCTATTTTTATTAATATGTGGTCTTTATTAATACAAGAGATTGATTTAACATCATTTGGTAGCAAATTTCTACTTTATAAATAGGTTTTATAAGATTATCAAGTATTTCATTGTAGTATATATTGTACACTTAGAGTAGCTTAAAAAGAATTTTAAGGTAGTGGGATAATTTTTTTTTAATAAAATGCAGTTTTTTTCCTTAATTTTATGAACTGTTTTTCCAGTTCATTGAAATCACTTGTTGAAAAACCACCCATTGGAGGTAAAGAACTCTTGCCACTGACTGGATCACAACTGTCTGGTTTTAGACTTCATCCTGGTCCTGTAAGTATAATTTTTGCTGTATATATAAAATTCTTGAAAAAACTTTATTATCATTTTATGCCCAAATTTTTAAGTTTCCCTCTTTTTTCTTTTTTTTTCATTCAGCTTCCTGAACAATATAGACTGATGAGCCAACAGCCACAAAAAAAGAAGCATAAGCATAAAAAACATAAACACAAAGCAGGTGACACTCCAACTCAAGAATCTCAGCAAGGTAACTGTTTTGTATATTTGATACAAATATTAAAAGTAAGTATGATTAAAATATAATTATATATTATCTAAGTTGACAAATAATTACTTTTAACTCAAATAATTTTTTTTTTATCTGAACAGAATAGTTGAAAAAATCTTAAGTCAATAAATTGTTAAAATGAATAGAAATCATTTATATGTGTAAATTGTTTTGGGATGAAAAGTGGAATATTAATTTTCTGCATGCGTAAAATAATAAAAAATTCTGATATCTATATCTAATACCCTGATCCTGTGGGTTTAAAGCTTAAAAAAATTTTTATGCTGAGTATATTAGCAAGTATAGGTTTGTATTCTAATATTTCCACACATAATACAATTTAAAAAATAAAATATTACTTTTTTTCAAAAAAAGGCATTTTTTTAAAATTTGTATTTAGCAATTATGTTTTGAGATTCTTTGAAACATTTAAATAAGATCTAAAAAATTTGGGGTGCTGGATTTTAGATGTTATGGTTACTTTTTATTTGATACTTGATGAATAGTGTAATGATCATTTTAAATTCATAATTTAAGATTTGTAGGTTTTATATTTTCAATCAAGATAAAATATGAATTTCACTTTTATTACATTACGTGAAAGTTTTTATGAGGGATTTATGTAATAAATAGTGAAATAAATCTCAACTTTTTTAAAATTATAGTTAAAGTTGTGTTTTGTAACATTGCTGTTAACCTTTTGGTAAATAACGTTAAAACTCCACATAATTCAAATGTTCTCTTGTTTCACTTTAAATAAAAATTCAAAATAGCAATTCTTTTTATTTCAGATATGAGCATTGAAGGTCCTCATGAGAAAAAGCACAAAAAACAGAAAAGACATGATGAGGAAAAAGAAAAGAAGAAGAAGAAAAAAGAGAAGAGGAAGAAAAAGGTAAAAGAAAATTAGGTATTTATCAATGCATTTTGTAGCTCTCTCTTTATTAAATTTAATAAGATGTTTGAATGTTGAATAATTATGACTAATTATTGTGCATTTTTCTATAGAAAATATTGTTTAATGTTTTGTGAAAAATGTTTAAATGATATAAAACTTCAAAAATAGTATTAAATCTTTTATTTTACTTTACATGTATGAATAAGCAAAAATATTTACTTAAAAATTTTTGTATTTAATAATAATGTAATTAATTTAGGCTATTTAAATATCAAGGATAATATTTTGGAAATAAAATACTCTTTAATTATTTTAATAGAACTTTTTATATTCTTAGCAAAGAATAGAAAAATTAAGTTCCATGTTTATTTGTAAAACAAAATTGTGTTTTCATTAATTATTGAAGAATAGATGTTAAAGTTACCATTTTTTTTTATTGTATTCAATATTTTTCATTGTTCTGCGATCTTAAAATATTATTGAAGAATAAATTACACACAAAAAATTATTTTCCATCGATATGTAGTAAGTAATCAGTTTGAGATGTTCTATTCTGAAAGCATTTTAGAAGTTTCAAATACTTGTTTACCTTAGCCGTAAAAAAAAAAATTGCATTAATTTTTATTTTATTTATTTTGCTGTTAAGAAAGTTTATTTTGAATATTAAAGAAAATTACATTTATTGAGGTAAAATTGCTAAACTCAAAACTTTCAATGTTGTTTCTATATTTATTGTATGTAATGAAGAAATATTTTGATATTCCTTCTTTAATCCTGATTTTTTGTGTTGATTATACATTTGAGAGTAAAATTAGATGTATTAATGTTAAAATTAAAATGTATTATAATAATATGAATGTGTGAATTAATTGCTCTGCAATTTTTTAAGAAAATTACAATTAAGAAATTTAATTACTACGACCTTTTTAAAGTTACTATCTAGTGAAAGCTTTAGTTTTTTTAACATAAATATTAAAATATACTTTACAGAACTTTTTCAAGGTAACCTGATCTTAGTATACTTAACATTTAATATAAGAACCCAATTTTGCATCCTCCCTTAATATATATAGAATGGATAAATAAATAGATTTTTTTTAAAAAAATTTTTATCTTTAATTAATGTTTTGGTTAATTTTTAAGAAGTTAATACTGTGACTTTTTTATTTTTAAACTTAATATTGAATTATAATTTTAAGCTTAAAATATGCTTCTCTATGTCCTTTAAACTCTCTGAATTCAAAAGATTTAAAAGAAATGTTTTAAAATTAATTTCTATAGAGCTTCTAGAAACTTGCAAAATAATCTTTTTTTTTTTTCAAAAATTTTTTGCTGATATGGATATGTTAATACTTTCTTGAAAATTAATTTGATTTATGTAATTTAATTATATGTATGTTATTGTTTTTAGAAGCATGGTCCTGATGCATTAATTGGAGCACCTATTGCCAATGTTCCTGGCACGATAGCCCACCCTAATGCAACCCCAAAACCCATTTGAGATGTATCATCTGCTTGTTTTTCACTCCTAAATGTGTTTGATATCTTTTATGTATTTGTTTTAAACTTGTTTATAGTTATGTATTTTATAAGTGTTTGAGGAAATGCACAGAATAAATATGTATAAATAAATTTAATGTGGAATTATTTAGTATTAGTTAACTATTTTGAGTTAAACCTGTAATTTGATAATCTGTTATATGTAAAGGGTTTATTTTTTCTGTTCTTGAACATTGCAAATTTACATTTATTGTAAGTTTTATATTAATTAAAAAAAGTAATAACTTATGTGATAGTTATTTAAATTATCTCCCAGTTTAAAGTAATGTCAGATTAGTTTTTATTGTGTAAATATACATAAAAGTTAATTAGTTCCCTGCATTTGTTTTGTATTTCAGTTGTAGATTTAATTTTAACCACCTGGGCATTGTTTTTAATATTCATATACTTCATTAATCTTAACATAAATCTGAAAAAGAATTTACTCATTAATAAATATTTTATATTTATTTATATGTTCAAATCTTTCATATTCAAATATAATTATTCATTTATTTCTGCATATAAATCTTCTTGTGCAGTGAAGAGAAAAAATTGATGTACAGTTAAATTTGTCATTGCCATTAATAAAACATTTTTGTTACAAGTAAGAAATATTTATTGACGTCTATGATATGTGTAATAATTTTATCTGATTTATATCTATAAGAGAAACTTAAAAGATAAATATACATCCGCTTTACAAATTTCTTTTGAGTGGAGTGATGAAGTGCTTGGAGACTAATTTTATCAGCTTCCTTTTTAAAATTTGATATCTATTCGCAAAAGTTCTGTGCAGTTCATTTCAACGTTCATATGTTATTAATTTAGGAAATAATTGCAGCTGTAGTAAAAAGTTAATGAAATCTAAATTTGTGTGTGAAATATTATATTCCATCAACATTAATTATTCACCATACATCATATTCATTAAATTGCATACATACAAGTATGAATGAAAGCTTGTGGAAGTATAGCCAATAAAAATAATATATTTAAAAAGTGAATGTATAATTATATTAAGATGAAAATCTCTTAAACTAATCATTCAAAAATTTTGTAGACTGTTTTACGAATGAATTAAACTTGAATAGTTACTCATCATTAACGTTTATGGAAGACCCTTGTAGAACTCGTTTTACAGCATGGGACCTCTTATTGTAACAAAGCCAGCATTACGGGGCAATAAACTTTTATCAGACTGTGGCGCCATCTAGTGTTTGGAATTTACACTAAACTCGTTGCAGAATGTACTCGGTTAGTCTATGGTCAATACAGCCTTTAAAGTAAAATTAATTTTAAATTTGTTTATTTGAAAATATTTACTTGAAATTTTTCAAAAATCATTGTTATTACTTTAATATTTCCGAATTTAAAAGGACTTAAGAGTTATATATAAAAGATGTTAAAGTAATACATACATATATATTTATAGATACAAGGAAGTCTACATGTGTAATATATTTAATAAATTATTTGTGAAATTTTTTTTAAAATGTAAAATTACAATGTTTTTTTCACACACCCATTGGAAATGACAAATAATTATCTTTTAATGTAAATGTATTGTTTATTCACTTTCAATCTGATGTGGGAAAATTTTAAATTTGTTATAATGGTTAGATCATTATCATTTTTGACTTTATTTATTTATTTTGTAGTTTTAAAAATAATTCAATGATACAAAAAGTTTTTAAAAAGAATAAGTCATGCTGATATGCTTTACAGGTTAAAATTTTTCAGTTATATTTTTCATTATTTAAAATTTCTGAGTAGGGTATTTATTTAAAAATTTGTCGTTGTGCAAAAAAATATTGAAATGGGGGATTTTTCCTTCTTTAATGAAAATAGGAAATATTGCCTTTAGCTGACATTTTCTGTAGTGTAATCATATAGAGTATACACATTACATAAAATATGCATATTTGTATGGAACATAGATTTAATTTTTTTACTTGGCTATAATTCAGTTAAAATTTTAATTTGTGGGTAAGATATATTTATTGATTTAGAAAAAACAAATGTGAACCAGGAGTTGAAGAGAAGTTGTTACCATTTGAGAAATATTTAGTTACCAATTGAAGTACTGCAGATTTAAAGAACTTTTTTATCTAAGGAGGCCGTGGTAGCCTAGTGGCCAAGGTAACGGACTCGTGACTGACTTGTCATGAGTTCGAGCCCAGCACCACTGAAGGCCCGCCGTGTAGGGGAGCGATGTATGTTAAGTCTGTCGAGAACTCAAACGTCCTCCTTTTGGTATGATTTGGTAGTTAGGAGAGGGGTGCCAGCTCAGGTGTTGTCCTTGTTGCTTGACCATGGTTCAAAATGGCAAGGTCCATCGCCAAAGGCCCTCATGTAGCTGAACAGTGTGACGTTAATATTCTCACTCACTTGAACAGCTAAGCCTTAGCAGACACATCAAGTTCCCAAGTGTGAGAGCCATTTCATTGATAGCGCCATCTTGTGGCTACTTCTACCACAAGATTTAAAGAACTGCATGTTCCATATTCTGTCTTGTTAAAGATCATCTTAATGTAAAATTAAAACAAACATTAAATTGGACAAACTTTTAATAGGCTTTACTAATGGTGTATAAATGAAGAGTAGTTAACTACATTGAATGTGTTTCATTTAATTCTTCTCTTGTGCTCTTTTTTTTTTTATTATTATTATTATTAGTGATCTGAAATCCATTGTTCCTTCTTAAGCTAATTTATAGAATTTTTTCCTCTGCACAAAAAATATTGCACATGAAATTTTGCTTTTTAGAATTTCTTCAGTCAATTGCAAATAATTTTATGATTACTTGGTGCAAATTTGGTTTTGATGGAAAAAAATTCTTGTTTATAGTAACAATTGGATAAAAATTACTCCTAGGAAAATTTCACTTTTTTAGCTCTCATAAATATTTTGATATATCAAAATATTTGGATTGAATATGTGTTAGATATATATATTTATATAAAATATTTTACAGTTTTTAACCACAATTGAGAATTACTTTCAATTTATGAAGTTATCAATTAGTAGAGAGACACTAAGGGGGTGGTAACATAATTCTATTTAAGAAACAGTAACCATACTATATATTTTCTACAGAGTTGATATTTAGGTAAATTTCTCTTAACTTCCATTCCAGTCCCAATTCTTTGTCAAAGATGTGTTGTCCAAAGGGGCTCGCAATTTTCACTGGTGTAACAGGAATTTAAAAGGAGTTCCACCTTGACCTGGTCTTTGTTAAAAATTACAGTGCATATTGATTGTGATTATGTACCTGTGCACAGGTCGCCCATCCAGTTTAGTGGCTAGCGACGCTGACTGCTGTGGCCTAGGTTCGAATCCCAGATAAGTTATGGCTGTTTGTAAATGTATAGTGCCTTTGCAGCATGGGGGTACTCTAAATAGCCCTTGAGCTGCAAGTCCACTCGTGAAGTCGGAGGGAGACCCCCCCCCCCCCCGAGTGTTCTCCCTCTAAATTGGGGTGAAACCAAGCTAAATTGTATGGTGCTCAAGGCCAACGACAGGCGTACATCTAGCCCCTTGCCATGATGAATTTCGTGGGCCTTGATCTAACACAGTCGAGTTTAGGTGGCATAAGAAACAGCCTGTGCACAGGATTGAAATACATACAGAAACATTCAATACAACAACAGTGATCAGGTATTAATGTCCTTTAGTTGTCCTTTAGTTTAGTTTTAGGCTCAAAGTCCTTTAGTTGGTATGTTGTGGACGTTTAGAGAGTAAGGTGCCATCTTAGGGTTACCCTTGTTTGTCATTTGTCTGATGTTCAACATTATATATATATGAGGTACACCAATAGTGCTCATGTTGCTTTGAAGTTTGAAATGTTAAACAATCATACAATCTAGTTTTTAAAATTAAGAATTTATATCAACACTAGAGAGTGAAGGATATTGGATGTAAATTATAAATAACTATCCACATTTATTTTAAACAATTGCATAGTGAAGTATCTATTGTGTGAATAAAATTGTAAATCTTTCAACTGTTTAAATGTCTAATCGAAATAAATGGGCACAATATTTGAACATATATATGAATATAGAGCATATTATTTCAATTGGGCATTATTAATCAATGAATTTTTTTAAATACACTGTTTTGGCTTATTCAGCAATTAAATTTAAGATATTTTACAGGTTTAAAGCCTATAATGTAGCCCGGACATTACTTTTTACGACTAAACAAACGAAGGAGTGATTTTGGGCATGTATGTTAAAATATTCTGATGTGCATGCATTTTTTCTCCTCTTTGCTGAAGCTCTGTCGCACACGGACTGTCGATAAGTAAGGCTGGTTACACACACGGCGGATTTTGCCGTAGGGAAGAATTTACCATTGTCGGTCGCTCCAACAGCAGACCAGTGAAACAAATTAAGAACTTTTCCATTTTTTAGACGTGAAAAAAAAAAGAGTTTGGCTATTTTAAGGGCAGCGATACTCGTGCATCCGTCGAGAGCCACTGGAGTTGACAGTTTTACCGTCTTCTAAAACTAGTGGCGTACAGAATGGTTGATTACACAGATTGTGCGGATTTTTCCGTCGTTCGAGTAAGCTGTAAAAGTGTACTTTCATCTTCCAAATCAGTTTAATTCTGTATTCCAATTATTGATTGCTTAACAGTGGCGTTACGTACACCCCCGCATCTTTTGGGGTCTAAAGTCTGTTGTTATAGTTTGGGATTCCTTTGTAAGACTCAGCTTAGAGCCTAAAACCTGATTTTACAGGGGGGGGGGAGGCTAATATTCTCCCTTACGCCACTGTTGCTTGGTTGTAGTTTGAAATGAACTGAGAGCAACTTCTAACTTTATTATTATTTCGTCCTCGAACGAAAAGAGAAAATCGATTCATTTGATTTTATCCAATTCATGAAAAATCGATGAGATTGGATCTTTTTGCATATTGTTTGATGAGTTGATGCAGGAATGCTTCAGTCGAATGTCAATGCCGTCTTTTGACGAACTGAATGGTAGTGTAACGTCACTTTTTAGTTAGCCAGCTGTCTGCTGCCCCTTTGTTCCTCGGCACCCCAGGTGAAAAAGCGCGTTACATGGCATCTTCCATCAGAACTGGGAATAGTTAGGCACAACTGTGTCGACTACCAAGTCCCTACTTTTGTTCCATTTACCCCGTGGCCGTGCTACACATGTGTGGGAAGGATGTTCTACAATTATGTGGAAGAAATGCCAGAAATTGTATTCTATGCGTCGGGGTGGCATGTCGATTTTTGGGTAATCCATGTGACTTTCGACATGTGGCGTCGAGATAGCCGTGGTCCAGACGGGACTTAGTCTCGAAAGAACCAATTATGTTTGAAACCGAGTCTTAGAGTGCCGTCAACAAGTAAATGTTCTTTCTAATGAGGATTTGAAGGGGTGAGAGAACGTCCCTTCCGGAAGGCTTAGAGAGACTGACCGGGGAGACCTGCGAGAAAGGTGCAAAAAGAAAGCGAATTCTGCTTGACTATCTTGGACGTTACGAGATCCGGTGGGTCAAATACTACAAAGTATCCGAAAGCTATTATGTGTTGTAGTTGCTACTTATCTCCCGTCTTGTCAGACCAGTTCAGTGAAACCGCTGACTTTAATGAAGTCTGATATTAGAAGTGGACTATCATGGATATCTTCCCAGTCCAGTCGAAGATATGCTGAGGTAAAGCTTGTTCTAACTGGCATTTAGGGCAAATAAGAAACCTCTAATTGCCTTCAAAAAAAGTGAGACAAAAATCTCACCACTGGCTTGTCACACTTGTCTATCCTGACTTGCCCCCTGCAAGTCGGGATAGACAAGTGTTGAACTGTCTGTCACAAGGAAGAAATTACGAAAGCCTAGGTATTCGTAGTTACTTCCGCTCATGATTTTCTCTAGTCCCATATCTATTGCAATTGATTCGCTTCCAAAAACAGAACAGAAATCTGGGTTACGTTATTTTAAGGAGTGTTTCTCTCTAGGTGTTTGACTATTTTACTACCATCGGTATAGGTCAGGGTTATTCAACCTTTTTTCCCGGTGGGCCGCAGACATATGATATGTATTTCACGCTGGCCACAAGATGGGTGTAATGGGGGGAAACATTAAAAGACCAAAGCAGCATTGGACAAAACAAAATTGATCAAATATCAAAACTCTCATTTTCGGTTTTTATTTTAATACTTTACTAACCCTTCTATCACAAACATGCACAAAAAATATTTACTTTTATCCTTTTTTTTACTGAGTTTAGGGGTAGTTTCTATTTCCTTTCATCGATGACCAAACCTCTTGTTTACATTCTATGATCTCTTTATATCTTCTTGTGACAGAGAGTCCAACATTTGTCTGTCCTGACGTGCTAGTGGGCATTTAAGAAGTCTCACTTTTTCTGGAGGCAATAAGAGGTTTCCTATTTGCCCTGAATGCCAACTAGAGCAAGCTTCACTTCATCACATCTTGGACTGCCTTAAACTGGAGTGGGAAGTTATCCATGATAGTCCACTTCTAGTATCGGACTTCGTTAAAGTCAAAGGTTTCACACTGATCTGGTCTGACTTCGTCTGACCAGACGGGAGATTAGTATAACAACACATTCTACTATCAAAAAAAGCAAATTGATAGATTTGATTGCTTCGTTGATAGAATTTCCCGCTAAATTTTTAGTACATTGTTCTTGAATAATTGAATTTTTTAGTGCAATGGGCCTTAACCGGGCCACTCAGAAAAGGCCACATGCGGGCCGCAGGTTGAGTATCTCTGGTATGGATTGTGATGTCATTTGGAGCTATTATGTGTAAGGTTATTTAAATGTAGATACGATAGTCATATGTGTTGCCATTAAAAGTTGTTAGTACAAAGTAATTTTACTAAAACTGTGGGATCCATCTCGCTACCTAGAAGTTTAAGTGAACCTGGCATCACTGCGATATTGCAGGTTGAAAGATACCATTCAGCTCAAAAACATCAAAATGAGAAATTGTACTCAGTCTATGTTCTCGGGTCAATGTCCAATATTGTTGGGTTTTTTTAATTTTCTTTCATTAGGATAGAGATGAAGTGGTTAGATTAGAGGGAAGGCTGTGAGTATTTGAAATCTCAGCTGTGGATGTTGAGAGATTTTACCCTTTTGGGAATGGTGAAGTGGGTATTCAGAGAATTGGCGGTGAGTGTTGTGTGGAGGTATTGTAAGGAATGAGATGTTCTCTCATTACCGCATAGAGATGTGGGAGGAAGGGAAGGAAGACTAGCCATATCCAAAAATCAATCTATTTATTGATCACACAATTTAGCAACACAATTCAAATAATTTCAACGAGAAGTGATGTTCTCAATCTAAACAATATGAGAGTAAATAACGGGATGCACGAATTATGAGAAGACTTTAAATATATCGACCCTCTTATTTCAGGATCAAATGTACTATCCCAATTATCTGAACACTAATTAAACTTTAGTGACCAATCGTCACTTTAATTCTTTCACCTATCAAATATTTGAAATATTCTATAAAATGGTATAATACCTAATCAGTAGCAATCTATCTTATCTCCTCACTTTCTCTCTCTCCCTAGCTTGAAAACTTAGACTATATATAGCCGACCTAATTTAAATAATCAAGGTTTCTTCTTCAGAGGGTTGGTTGGGAATAAACTCGAATTGATGGACCAAAGATTTCCCAAGAGGATTATATTTATGAAAGGACGCGGATAGATCCGTCACAGTTTTAAGTTGCGTGGAATCAGGGAACGTCTGCTGTTGGGAAGAGTATGGCGTTGATTGGTTATGGTGTTGCAACAGGAAAGAGGATTGTGTACTTTATGTTTAATACTGAGGAGCTGCATCCTTTTGATTCTTAATATTAGAAATGACCTCGTGAACCACCATTTGCAAATGAAGTTCTTCTTATTTCTCTTAAAATTCTCTAAATGGTACGTTAGATTGTGATGGGACATTTGGAGGCTTGGTATCACACAATCTTAGTTTTGTTCAAAGTTTTTAAAATTTTCAAGTATACAGTAACACCCCGAACATACTCGATAAGTGGGACGGACTGAGCAGTGGCGTAACGTACACCCCTGCATCGCTTCGCGGAGGAGGGGGGACCAAAGCCAATGTTATGTTAGGGTTTTACAATCCTTTCTATGATCCGGCTTGGGATCCCAAACCTGACTTTGCAGGGGGGGGGGCTGAAATTCTTCTTTACGCCACTGGGACTGAGTGATAACCGAAAAAGTTGAGGCATCATTTCGCGTATAAATACATATAAATTATTTTTTAGTTGGGGTCGGAGACGAAAGAAGACAAAGAATATGTTTAATAAAATCTTCGATAACACAAATACAAAATCGCAAACCAGAGTTATTTTGATGTAGAAGTCTCTGACAATTAGTCTGCCGGCTCAAAAAATTTTTTTCTCCCGCGAAATTTTCTCGTAGCATGCTAATAATATTTTTATTCCTTGTTTTGTTGAAAAAATATGCTCTTCGTTCAAATAAGTATTTTCTAAGACCTGTAATTCTTTTTTAATTAAAGAGAGGCCTGTCATATTGCCAAGCATCATTCAATGTTCTGATTGAACCGGGTCTACAGACTCAAGTTCTTCAATGTCTTGCTCTTGCTCATGGATTTCTATGAGCCTCATCAATTGTCAGCTCCTTATTGTGGGAATCCAGCCGTTCTTGAACGTCATCACTATCCACTTCTGAATTTATTTACCTGGCAAGAGAGATCGATAACTTCTTCAATCAAATTACCAGTTTTATTAGTGAAAAAAAAAAATGGTACCTTCTCTCACAACCTTGTTTGTTTGAAAATGTGAATAAACTGTTAATTATATTTCATATTTAGACCTCAATTAATTCGGACTTGATTATTTAAAATTAAGTATTTATTACCAAAGAGAATATAGGATGAACTTGGATTATTAATTTCTTCGAAAGAGATATTTTGCTCCGTAACATTATCACTATTTTCAGTTACAAATGATTGGATAGTAGATTTATTATTTCCTTCATAGTTGTACGTTACAGCAGAAAAAGAATATCCTCAATATTTTGCACACGGTAGTTACGAACCTGGAAAAACAGTGGGGGAAAAAAAGATGATTTGTGTAATGAGATGGGAAAGTTATCTGCAAACCGTGTGTGTAAGATACAAGTAAACTGAAGGATATTATTCAATTCGTAAAATCAGTGCCCGCTTTGAAGGAAGATGCCATATGGCCCTTTTCGCCTGGGGTGCAAGGAGGTTAGCAGATAGCTGGCTAACTAAGAATCTGTGTTACAAAGCCCTTAAAAAATTAAACTTTCACCCTTTCATAGAACAATGTCGTGTTCACATGGCGGGTTATATCATTTCCCTAAACTGCCATCGTTTCCGGGCACTGTGATCTTTTTCAAATAAAGGAACTTTATCACCCTGTGAGCGTCTACCTTTTCTGCTGCCATTGCGATTTATTTCATTCTACAGTTTCAACAAATCAATATTAATAGCTGTAATTTACGACATCATGTACATAAGGAGAGATATAATTTAAAAAAAATTGTTAGCATAGAATCCCAAATAATCATTTAGGCGACCCTGCTGCAGTCCTCCCCCACTGTATTTTCGAATCCTTGATGGGAATAAAAGAAAACCTTTTGGATGTGAGCACTATGAAATATTGAACAAAAGCTTGCATTCTGCGTTCACTTTTATATTCGTCGCATTTTTCTGCCATTTTCATATTTTTGTATATTTTAATAGTGTATGTTAATGAAACTGAAAGGTGTATTGATGTCATTTCCACAACAACTCTAATTCATCTCAAATACATAATTTATAACAAAATCTTCACACATAGACTTTGACTCATTAATAATGCTTTAAAATTTCATTACTCTCCTAAGCATTTAATAAAATCACCTACTCTAACCAAACGATGTTAGAATATGTCAAATATACTCTCTGGAGACTTCCAACCACCCACTGACGGTTCCAATAAACCCCTCACCCCTCCCTTCTCTGCGGGTAGCGTAAAATCCGCCCCTTCTCATTCATGCCGCGAACGTAAAAGACACGTGGCTCCTAATTTGCATCGATCGTAGCGACACCTTTCCTCCACTGCCGAAATGATTCACATTTCATTTTTATTCCTTTCACTCCAGAGCACCCGAGAATCGATACGCGCCCTCCTCCGCCAATCAGCGGCCTCTTTAGGGACTCGTTGTGTTCGGGAGGGAAATCAGTAGTAACCCTTTGTCTTAGACCGGTGATAAATATTTGAAAGATTTTACGCCAGCACGTTTTAACCCAGAAAATGATTCCATCCAAAATCGTCTGCACACAGTGTAACTTGCTCCAGAAATATTCTTTTTTCTTCAGAGAACAATGTTATAAAGAACATTTTAGAATGTAATAATATTTGAATAAAGTTAATATTTAAATGCATTCTGAAAGGACAAAGGAACACTATAATGAAGAAGTTGAACAAGATTTTTTTTTTTTTTAAAATAGAAGGCGAAGAGCATTTGAAATCTTGTCAGAATGTGCATGTCAAAATATTCAAAAAATTATCAAAAATATCAGATTGACATAATTTTGTGTGTATATCCATGCATGTGTGTGTGATTGTAAATCCTAACGCACTGTTCAAATGTTTTAAATATTTTTACTTTTTATGAAAAGATCGACAAATACTTACAGTTAAATAAACTGTGGAGTTATCCTAGACACTAATACATTATGTACAAGGAAATTGCATAAAAAAAATAAAAGAAAGTCATTTTTTTTTAATGTTTCACAGTTTGGATTTGATATACTTTTATTAAATGTACCGAGTAGCATTTTATTTGAAAATCGAACGTTAAATCCAAAAAGAATCTAAAACAAGAAAAATACTTACTGGATTTCGCAATTGCTTAAGCATTGAAAACATCTTTACATTTAGAAAAGTTGAGTTTAAAGAATGTGCTATGCATTAATACAGTTAGTAAAAAGAAAATGCCAGATACCCCTTAATATGAAATTAAATCACGAAAATGAAAAATGTTGTTAATATTTTCTATGTAAAGCATTAAGTTTGAATTTCTCATGTATCACACAATATTGTTACCACCAGCAATGTACAAATATGAACTCATAAATAAGATTAAAAAATATCTTCCAATATTATTATATTTGAAATATTTTCGGAGAAATAATTTAAATCTACTGTAGATATAAAACTAAAAATTAAGAAGAAAATTGCCTCTTCATATTTATGGTAGAATGTAGGGATTGACAACTATGGTTTTTTAAAAATTTAACTGATTAAATCAGGATATAATAAGACAAAGTAAGGCTCTTTGAATTAAGTGTTATTTTAACTACTGAATTCTACATCTTGGGGCTATTGGAGAAAAATTTCATGTCATGTAAATTAACTTCCTTTTATGTGATGTTATTCGACCATTATCGTAATTTTTTTTAAAAAAACATACCTTAAATGAATATAAACAAAACCATTCGAGTCTATGGTTGGTTTTCCCAATCTTATATTCCCAATGCACATTTTCTTTCAAACTTCACTTTCCTCTGAGAAATCTGCAATCTCTCTCTCTCTCTTTTCTCTCTAATCCGATAGTACGTTAACACATATTTGAAAGCTTCGAAATTTATTGATGGTATCTTTCTTAAAATCGATATAGTAGCCTTTAATAGTACCTTTCTTTTAATCGATATCGATTGATCTTAATCGATCGATATTGATAGAAGGTTTCTTAATCGATGTTTAAAATTATTGCCATAGAATATCAATTAAAACATTCTGGATTTTCTTTTTATCAATATTATATAAATCTTACAAGAGATGTTTTATATTGATTGCGAATGATTACTAATTCTGTTAAGCAATAAAATAATTTTATAAGCACTTCTATTTCATATACTGGCCTCAATATACACAAGCAAAACCATGTTTGATCAAATAAAAATATTTTGATGCACATTAATGTATTAGATTAACTTTAGCACATTAATGTAATAAACGTATGGAATATACACGTTTTGTTATTAGTAGAAAATATAACATCGCTATGTTCAATAAATCTAAAAAATTTATTATTAAATTCATTGTGTAATCTTGAGCTTTTTTCAGAATTAGTCACCTTTCAAAAGAGCAAATGTTATTTGACATTCTTTCGAAATTCATTATGTTGCTCAAAATAAAATACGGTTGCAAAACATAACTAAATTTTTATTCATGTACTTGGTAATTTTAATTGCAATACAAAAATTCACAAAATGTTCCTCTAATAACGAATTTTCTTCTTAATGATCAATTTATTTTCCTAAAATAAAAATAATGAAATTTGATTGGCTCAGAATATTTTTTATTATTTTAAATAATTAAATTGATGAATAAAGCTCTTGTGATGTATATCGAGATGAAATTTATTTTTAACAAAATTTCAGTTAATTTTTCTTTTTTTTATAAAATACAGTAATTTTCCTCTTCACTTCTAGTAAAAGCTGGACTTTAGAATATGATTTCAAAACTGACGCTAATGTATATTTATGCATCACCATTTCAATTATTCTAATAGCCGTTATTACGAAATTTATTTACTTTAAGTGTCAAGGTTAAAAATCAATTGTGTTCATACGTTGCAGTGCTTTAAAAATATTTTCAGCATAATTAACAGAAAAGTGAAAAAATGAAAAGCATGATGATAATTAAGGTGTTCTTAATTCAAAAATGCCCCGGTGAATTGAATTTTAAATTACTTTTAAACATGAATTTGTGCATTATGTGGTTTCAAAGGAAGGAAATCAACGGGAAAAATATGTTAAATTACAAAAAGATCTGAAAAAATAATTTCATTTATTGTAGGATTATTTACTCAGAAAATATGACTAAAACCTTTAAAAATGGAGATTAAGCCCAAAAGTATTCTTAAGTTACTTACATATTTGAAAAAAATTTATTCCTTAATGCTTTCCCAGTGAAAATTTAATAAAATAAACTAATTTAAAATTTTACAAATAATACATTTATAGAAATTAATATATGTTTGCATAATATTTATACAATATCTTAGCTCTTCAAAAAAAAAAAAAAAATTTCTAAAAGAAACTTCTAAATTTTATTTAAAAGAGCAATATTAACTAACGTGTTCCAATCGAATAAAATCGTTTGAAGAATTTATTAATCAAAATTGTTTTTGTATGAATTATATTAGAACCACATTTTAAATAAAAGTCCTTTAAGTTTTCCAAACCGATCTCTAATTTATTTATTGATACACTCAAAGCTGAAAAGTAAACTTATCATTGTTTTGACTGATAACGACATCCCTGCAAATGCTGGTTTTCTTTTATCATTTGTAATCGCGCGTATCGTAACCTAGGTAAACGTAAATGCACGATTTTATGACGTAAAATGTACTGCGTTACGCATCCAGGATCCAGAAGAGGGCGCTGGAATAGCTCGTTCGATTTCACGCCAAAGTAGCTCAGTTTGCCAGAAATACACTTTTGTCGCTCGATAAAAATTTTAAGTTGTTTTGAATGGAGAAAAATAAATCGAATTATATACTAGTTATTATTTATTTTCGTACTTGCCCGGTGAATCATTTTGACAAAAGATCATGCTGCTTTAAATATTAGTGGAGTATTATTTATGATAAGTTTATTTTATTATCATAATTTTACGATACCATAAATAAAATTAGCATGCGTACATCAAGTAATTATAACTTTGAATTGGGCAATATAAATGAAAATTACATCTGGATTTGGGAGAAATTTATATTCCTTTTGTTCAAGCATTGTGAAAGTGCAAGGCTTTTTGCCGAAAGATATTATAATATCTTTGAGTTTCACATTTCTTTCTGTTACTGATTTATTTTGCAATAAAAAAAAAAACTATAACTTTTTTTTTCCTTTCAAAAACGACTTTGAAGAGAAATGCGATCTTTTGTTTCATTTTAACCGCTGATATTACAAATCTGAATTCACGAAACGGCACTTAAAAATCAGTACCTAAATTTAGAAATTTATATTCATCTTAATTTTCCAGTGACGAACCGTTAATTCATGTAAAAAGATGATACTTGCCAATCTCTTAGTATAATGTATCAAGATGAAATTAATGAAGGGAAAAAAAACTTACATTTGACCATATTATTTGCAACGTTTTCAAGGAATTCTGTTTTCTTAGAATTATTATAAGGCTCTCTCTAAGTCGAATTACTCATGTTAAATGCTTCCTAGTATTTTATTTAATAAGCATCATTTTTTTTTCGAAAGTTCGAGAACGTTTATTTTTTATTTTCACTAAACCATTAAAAAAAAGAGCTGTTTGTGAGAATTCAATCTGAAAAACTTATTGCTTTATGATGATGGAAATAAATATAATCAAAATAATTCAAGCACTATTTCATTATTAATTTTCTAAGTTTATTCTTTTAAATTAACTATAGCTCTTTAAAGTTGTAAATTCAACAAAGAATCCAAAGTGAGTAAGTGTGAGTAATATTAACGTCACACTATAAGACTACACGACAGCTATTGGTGACGGACCTCGTAATTTTGAGCCTCGGTCAAGTGACGAGGACGACACCTGAGTTGACACCACCCTCCCCTAACTACCACAACACGCCAACGGGGAGGAATTAGAACCTTGGGAAATTTAACGTGCACCAGCCCTCTCCACTCGGCGTGATTCCGATAATGTACTCAAATGTTTAAAATGTCTGTATAAAAAATTCTTAACATGAGGGGCCCCCTTTCCTAAATATATAAGTTCTTTAATATATTTATTTTCATAAAAATATTGAAAAATTATTTAATTATCTTATTATTATTTATTTTATTAACATTTTATATTTATTTTATTTGAAAAATATTCAAAACTCTTTAAAATTTATTTAAATTATAATTTTAAGCAGCGCAAAATCTGTTTTTAAGTTTAAATCATGTTCATGTTTATTAAGCCTAACATATGTATTTTATTGTGTATTATTTCCAACCAGGATATGTTATACATAGATGTTGTTGTAAGATGTACTGAAAAAAGAATATAATGTGAAAATTTAAGGTAAAATTAATAGTTTTTTAAGGCGAAATAATACTTTAGCAGGTGCTTCTTATTTTCAAGTTAATTGAATGAGACAATGATTGAAGAAATGAATTCCTTTTCGCAAAAAAAGTAAAATTTGACTTAATTCGACGAATACGTGATATTCGAAAGAAAGATGAACTAAAGACTCATTGTGTAAATATCATTAACTGATTTTATTAAGTAACACAAAACAATGTGCCATCTGACAAAAAAAAAAATCCTTTTATTTCGTGATATTTATCAAAGTAAAATTCAATTTTCCTGCTTCTTCTGGATGTAATAATACATAATTTCAGAAAGAAAGCACCTAACATATTATTAAGATTTCATTTATCAAATTAATTTCCTCAATGTTGAGGAAATTAATAAAAATAAATAACAAAGGTGCTTCAAATGTAAAAAGAGGAGAGACTTTTTGAAAGAATTGATCTTCTATGCATTTTACCTTAATCCATACGAAAATTTTTTGTTTAATCAGGACTCAAATTTTTTTTTTATAATTTAACTTGTCCATCAAAGGCATGAATTTTCTCATTTATTTATGATAACATAACTTGGATTGTTTGAAATGACGTTCAAGGACATCTTAAGGCATGGGCCTGGGCAGAGGCGGATTAAGGTAGTTGGAGGCCCCTGGCGGTAAAAGGTTTGTGGTCCATGGGCTTAAGAGTCGAAAAACTAAAATAGTGAAAAGAGTCGCTTACTTTAAATTCTCAAAATAAAATGTATTGCAAAAAAAAAAAAAAAACTCATCAGCTAAAGGAAAAATTTGAACTGTACATAAAAAAATTAAAAACCTTACTTAAGAGCTTACAGTTTTGCTATACAGTTTGATTTCTCTTTGGCAAATTCATCAATTATTTTCACCATATCTATTTTGTCCAAAACATTTTATTCTGTATATAATAGGGCCATGTTATTCAATTTTTCTTTTCTCCCATAGTACTTCTTAAATTATTTTTAACACGTTTTAAAACTAAAAAAGATCATTCACCTGATGCATTCGATATCGGTATTGTTAAAAATATTTTCAAAAGTTTTTCAACATTAGGATTTCTATTACATCTCGATAAATTTCTAGAGGGTTTTCATTGTATCTTTTTCTTTTTCTTTTCATTTCTTGTTCCAAAGTGGCGTGGTTGGTTTGCGGCTGGCATTTGCACTCATCAAGCTTGGGGCCCCTACCAGCGCTGGGGGCCCCTGGCGACCGCCAGGTCCGGCACCCGCTTAATCCGCCACTGGGCCTGGGCCCAGGGCCTTGCCCTCAGTGGGGGCCTCATTTCGTTCTCGACTCTGTTGTAATAAGATCCTGATTCGGATAATTTTAATAGTCAAATATTATTCCCGTATATTCTCTCCGAAAAACAGGGAATTTCAAACTACATGTCAAATGGCAAAAGTGGTAATACTGATTGCATTATGTGGTGACCGTTTTCCATGTCTAAGCCTAGGCTTAATATCATAAACAATCATTCAACTAATTTAGTCGAAATGCGGTTATCAGTCGAGCCTGTTTGTGCCTAAGGTTTTGATATTTGTTAGTCATTCACATTTATTTGTTTCAAATTATCGTCTGATGACGATTAATGACGGTGTATCTGTGGGCATCTGGACTGTAAACGAGTCCTCAATCCCATATTGTGAGAGTCTTAGATGTGAGAACGACGTTTGTGGAGTTTTACTTTCTGCGAAGAGGCATGCTGGCTATTGGTTGATTGGAGGCGATCTGGGGGTGTGGCTAGGAGTGGCGTCTTGACTTAAATTTCAGATCCTTTCCTTGGAATATTTGGCTTTGTACACTGCCCTTTGATTGGTCGGTGATGGGTGTGGATAGAGACTCACATTTGCTGTCCACAAGGGGTGTAATTATCGTTTGAACGAGTATTTAACAATGCATACTATATACCAGAGGTTCTTAAACTTTCGATCATCGCGGCCCCTCTTTACGTATAAGTCTGACATCACGGACCCCAAAGATTTTAAACACCCCTCCCTGACTCCATAATACATGGCTAAATGATTTAAAAGTTTGAGAGCAATTTAGTGATCCAGTCTAGGAAGGCACACCTTTCAATTTTTCCACGAGGTCTTTCAATCTTAAGAGAGAAATCTGAACTTTGAATGAGAGACCTTCGCGGACCCCCTAGACAGGCACTAGGAACCATCGGGGTCCGTGGATCATAGTTTAAGAACTGATGCTATATATTGTATACTTTTAAAGATCTCGAATAGGGCCTACTTTTGCATAGGGGCCCAGGGCCTCAAAGAGACTTAAGAAGTCCCTGGTGGTGATGTTCAAATTTATGTGTAGTATAGACCAATGATTCCCAAAGTGATCTATGACAGCATGCAGGGGGTCCACGTCAGCGAAAAAAATAATTTGGGGGTCCATGAGGTGTAAAGGGTGACGATAGTGACTCTCATAAAACCAGATGACGACTTTAATTTTAAAAGAAAATTTAATCAAGTGGAAACCAGATTTACCTTTTAAACAGATTTATTTACTAAATTTAATGAAGTTAATTTGCAGTTACAAGGACCATCATTTCGGCGTTTCTTGCCATAATTAAGTTAAGGAGAATAATATTGGACGTCCCGAATTCCCCCCTCCCCTATTTCTCAATTTGTTACACACAATCTACCCAGAGAAGGATGTTTTAACCTACATTCAACATTTAAATGCCCTTTATTCAGATTTTGAAACTAGGTTTGAGAATGTTTTGACTATATATATGGTAAAACTGCAGTAGGCAATTAATTAATTAATGTCATGGTCCAAGAGGAACTGATTGAAATAGGCACTACGAAGATCTTAAAGTAAAATTTTGAAACTGATATCAGCAATTTTAGAAGCACCAGAATGGACGAAGCACCAGATTCATCTCTCCCATTAAAAGCATTTGTTTGTTGCTCAGTTACTTTATGTAACAGTTATTTTAAGTATTAATTAAATTTTAATTTAATTAATTAACATGTGCGTCTTAGGTTTAAACACTATACTTCACTTACAGTTAGAAATTTAAATATTTTGAAGTAAGCATAGCTCTATACCAGCAATCAAAAAGACATTTAAGTTGATAAATTTGCAAAAATTCTTTATTAGGCAAGTAGGGGTCTATCCAAAACCGAAAAACATGGCAAGGGGTCTATGAGATAAAAAAAAAAGTTTGGGAACCTCTGGTATAGACAAATAACTTGTAATTAATCTCTGCTACTGGGTTCAAGATGATTAGCTACGTTCAAAGCCGAGATTTTGAAAAAAGCGTACAAAATTTTATATTTAATATCAGTTGAATTAGAGTGTACATATAAAATTGAATAAGAATAGTATTAAAAAAATATTTAAATCCAATATTTTGTCAGAAAATTTTTTTTAAAAATATTTTTTCATACATTTTAATTGATGAAAAATATTTTGTTGAAAAAAACTAAAATATATATTTGTATATATATTCAAATATATGCAAAAAATATACTGTACATATTTGAAAAATTCATGTTTTCAGAGTTAC
Organism: Trichonephila clavata; assembly: GCA_019973975.1. NCBI lineage: Eukaryota > Metazoa > Arthropoda > Arachnida > Araneae > Nephilidae > Trichonephila > Trichonephila clavata. The sequence goes on along the minus strand of BMAO01006384.1, from coordinate 43,896 downwards.
AAGGGTTGATCAAATGAAAAGGTACGAAACGATATAAAAATGAAACAGTTAAATATTTGCATATTCCGCCAAGGGAGAATGTAGCGAGACATCTCTGGATGCCATTAGAGACTCTGACTGGGATCGGATCATGCGCGGGTGCCCGCATGCGCAGGAGAGAGCAAAGGCTCTTATAAAAAGCGGCGTCCAAATGATGCGAGCACAGAATTACTCGAGCACAGAAAAAGCATTAACTCCGATGTGTACTGTGAGACACTCCGACGCCTACGCAGGTCCATCAAGAACAAAAGACAGGGGCTGCTCACGGAGGGTGTGGTTCTGCTCCATGATAACGCGCGTACACACGTCTCCAGAGTCACACAAATGGAACTGGACAAGTTCCAATGGGAGACGTTGGACCATCCGTCCTACAGTCCGGACATGTCACCCTGCGATTTCCATGTGTTTGGTCCACTGAAGAAACACCTGAAAGGAAAGCGCTTCAACTCGGACGACGTACTCAAGGACACTGTGAAGGACTGGGTCTCGTCACAGCCACAGGAATTCTGGGAACAAGGAATCCTGCGGCTTGTTCATCAGTGGGATCGTTGTGCTCAGGCCTATGGTGTATATTTTGAATAAAGTCTATATTTGTACCCACCGTGTCATTTCGAACCTTTTCATTTGATCACCCCTTGTACAATCAATTAAAATAACAAGTGGGGTTCTTTTTTTATGAATGATGTATTAAAATAGGAATAAATCCACTTCAGATTATATATTTTAAAAATCCTAGTTCAGGCTCTGTATAGAAGTTACAGAGCCTGAGTTATATATAAGCATAATATTATCATTATAAAAACATTTTTCATAAAAGAATTCCTCAATTTTTTTTTGTCAAAAATTTGCATTTTAATAATGTTTTATTGTAATAACATTCTTAAAACAATTTTATATGTATATTCTAATTCAACTGGCAACAAATATAAAAAACAAAAATTATACACTTATGCTAATTCAAAGTTCCGAACGTTGACAGTTACCTTAAAAAATTAGTATTGATTACATCATTTATAAGGTTTTGTGTATTTTAAAATTATTCTTTATAAAAAAAATTCAGCTGATTTTATTTGTTGACAATTTTTTTACTTTTCAAAATAATTTTTAAACAATTATAGCAATTTTTTTAATGACCTCAGAATCAAACATTGTCGTCTTTTTTTTAACAGATTCTCTATTTTGAGCATGAATAATATAATTTTCTCTCTTACTCAAAGGTATTTCTGATCTGATTTAAAACTATTAGTCTGAATCTGTGGATTTATTCCCTTATGATTCCACTTAGACAGAGGTCTTCAACCCGGGTTCCCTGGAACTTCGACAGGGGTTTCGCAAGTGATCACTATTTGTTTATTCAAAGTGTTAAAAATTTAATAAAATTATACTTTCTATAAAAGATCAACTTTTTAACGGCAGTTTAGTAATAGAAATACTAATAAATAAAATTTTTATACAGATAAAATAAAATCTTAAATTTCATAAAAGCTACTTGCTTCAAGAATTAATGGATAAATCAGAGGGCTTGCCGATGGAAGAGAAGGAACAACTTTCGAACAATGGCATATCAACAGATTCGACGTTAAATTGAAGCAAGGAGAGCTCATAAGTTTTAGGTTGCAAATTTGCAGAATATACAGAAGTTTCTCACACAATTATAAACATTTTAATGCCCTCCTGAACAATGTATTTAAGTTAAAAATATTTCTCAAAGTATGTGGCAACAAAAACAAAATGTGTAAGTAAATTGAAGCAGATTATATATATATATATAAAATGCTATTGTAGACAGTTTCAATAGACCTAGACTTGGAAAAAAAACGGTAAGCACATATCTCAATAATTAAATGTAATGCAATGGTCAATGACACTTAAAGTACGAATTAATTAGTGAATATTACATTAATATTATGTTTAAAAAATTTTAATAAAAAAACACAGTATTTTTTAATTGTTTTTACTTCAGGAATCCGACAACTTTTTTTTTTTTAAAATGGGTATTTTTTTGTGGTTTTTAGATTTGTTTAGCACATTTTAAGAAAAATATGCTAAAATTAAGAATGGAAAAAAAAATTATTATTATTATTAAAATGAAAAAAATTGGTAAAAATTTATATATATATACATACACGCACAAAATAACATAAATGGGGCCCATTCTGTACCAAAAGATTATGAACAAATTTTCAAGCTTTCAATTCTGATGCGTTACTATGTTATTCATTTTTGAAATGACCTTCAAGATAAGAGATATTTTAACTTTTACAAAAACTAAGCACTTTATTTTAGTTATCATAGGAAATTGCTTAAAATAATAGTGATTATATTCACATAAGGGACTGTAAATTTCGTAATAAAACAGTGATTGATAAATCTGAAGGTTAAAACGTTTCTATATTATACAGAACATATACAAAAAATTTCAATTAATTATTTTCAAAACTTTTTCAGCAATCGCTGTTCCCATCTGAGCATTTAAAAAAAAAGACACATTTCGAGTAAAACGCGTTTTAAAGTATGACATCTTGCTTAAATTAATGGCATCTGCTTTTACTAAAACACTTGTAGTTTTTGTTCTAGTGAACGGAAAATAATAAACTTGGTGTTTTTATAAAGCTAATAAGATGGCATATAAAATAAAATAATAAGAAAAATTGTCAATTTTTGGCAAAATTCACAATTTTAGGGTAGTTGGATAACTTAAGGTACCAATAACGTGTTGAACTACTTTAAATATTATTTTAAGATTTATTCATTCAAGGCTTTTTTTTCCGGATGGGGTTCTTCGGAAACACCTTATAGATTCAAGGGTTCCGAGTCGACAAAGTTTGAAGAACGCTGCATTAAGACATATAGTGAATTCTTAGTTTATGTTATAAATTTTATATATTTTCATTTTATGTGTAACTCTTATTTTCGACAATACTATGTTTTTTTTTGTAACTATTATAGAATGTGCTGGACCACCAACAAACGAAAACTTTTATTGAACAAAATACAGCAGCGATGGTAAAAGGTCAAACCGAAAAGGTTAATGATCAACAATGACTGAATAGATAAGAAAAAGAAAGAAGGGGGGGGGGAGTCAAAAGGAATTATTGCATTATCCCCAATTCCAAACCAAACAAATCTCGCCATTCCATAAAATTTCAATCCGATTCATCCAAACACACAAAAAGAGAGAGCCCAATGCTTTTACCCCATTATTTTTCTTTCTTTGACTCGAAGGTCCTTCCATGCATACTAATAAGTATGCCTCCACTGATTTAATGAACGCCCAGATTGGGAAGAGGGGGGATTAGCCATTCGTGCGCCAGTCCGAAAAGTCCGAACGGATGGAGTGGACATCCTAGGCAAAGGGGTGGATGTTTCGGTCTCTGCGCAAATTCACCCGAATCGATCCGTTCACCCCTTTCATCCCCTCCCCAGGCACTTTGGAACGTGAGCAGAAAATAGGAACATCCCTTCCCTCCTCCCCTTCTTGCAAACGACCAAGAACACAATGGTCATCGAAGATCATCGACCGTAGTTTCTTGCGTTTCGAATCCTCTCGTTTGCAACAATGCTGTTTAATGCGAAAGTCCTTTTCGGGGGTGGAGGACAGGGGTGGTTTCGTAGTAGTACTCTACTACTTTGACCCTCACCTTCATATCTTGTTGGAAGTAGTGATCCACGCGCGCGCGCGCGGTCCGGCAGTTGTAGAACCTGTTTTCGCCTTATGGCGCCAAAACTGACATGAGAGGGGAAAAAAGAATTCTTTTTTTTTCTTTCGTATCTCGCTCGTTCGATCTAATAATTTTTGTTCCTTAGCTTTTGTTTTCGAAATTACCATTTTTTTTTAAAAAAAATAAACTGGTTAAGGTACACACACGAATTAATTGGTAGTTTAGCTGAAAATGTTATTTTTTCAAAGGTAAATGATTTTAATTCATCAAAATAATTAATAAAAAAATTATGAAACATTTTGATTGTATCATTGGGCTAAATTCTTCACGGTCACATGATTAATACGATCTCGTATTCTATACTGAATTCAAAATGGATAATAAACTTATACTTGATGTTCAAAATATAAAATTTAAGTAAAATTTCAAATTTAATAATTTGTTAAAGATATTCAAGCATTACAATTCTTCGGAAATTTTTTCAAAAAAAAAAAAAAAAAATCTTTAGATTATGCGTGTAATTTTAAATCTAGTGTATTTTGTTTACTAATGTGCATTTTTACTGTTCACAAATATCTAATATTTAAAAGAAAGTTTCTGTAAAATGCAAAAGGTGGCTACAGTTAAAAGCATGAACTGAGTAATTGTAAACTCAACACGTGATTGCATTTATCATGTGACTATGGCGTCATATGAATTGATGAATTGATTGCCTAGAAGCTCGTTTTGCCCTTATCATGTGACTATGACGTCAGATGATAAGGCTTAGTCCATTACAGCTTATTATTAAATTTTATCTGCAAGGAATAAAATCCATTTCTTTTTTGCATTAAAAGCATTTCTTATGCATTAAAAAATTCATTTATACATTAAATCCCCCCCCCCCACACACCTGAACCGTTAATTTCGATCTAAGATAGTATAACTCTTTGTGAATTAAATTTGGTATTGTTAACGAAATTTAACTATAAATAATAATACTAAACATACTAAGCAAGTAATAAATAAATATTATGACATATGTGTAACATTACACTGCAATTGGATCATTTCGATATGCTATTTAAGTTGCATACAATTGATTTGTTAATAAAGAACTTTTGAAATAAAGTTAAAAATATAAACAATTCGTAAAAGAATATAAATCGTTTTTTAATAGAGAAAAGGCAATATGCGGAGGAGTTAAAGCTAACCCTTTTTTTTTTCTCTGTCTCATAAGATCAGACTTGCTCTAAAGTTTGATTTTTCAAAAAGTATGCCAAAAAGAATTATGATGGCAACTTTTTTAAAAGAAATTTTTGGAATTCGTTTTTGAATTCCTTTTGGAATTTTCGAAGGAGAGATTCACACAAAATATCTTTTAACTACGCCGTTATTTGATCTTTAAAATGTTTCTAGCATTTTTGTAATAAATTAAGAAAATATAATGAATAGAGTAGCAAAGCGAAAGCAGCATTCGAACACATTTTTATTTTCCTATAATCGACTAGTTTTAAGAAACTTTTTAAATCTAAAGGTATGGCAAAAAAGAACACTCGAGCATTTCATTTGAATAAAAGGGCTAAATTTATGACGGTCACATGATAAAAGCAATCACGTGTTCTTCATTGAATTCAAAACTGTATCTTCTACTTGCAAAATTTAGATAAAATCTTAGATTTGATAATTGGGGATAAGTATGTTCAAGTATTAAGATTCTTGCTAGAGATTTCCAAAAATGAAAAAAATTCTTATTTTATATGTGTATTTTAAATCAAGGGTAACTTCTTTGCCTTCGTGCATTATTATTGTTGGCAAATATGTACATTATAAAAGAAAGCTACTGCAAAAATCAAATTTGGCAACGACGAAGCGCATGAACTGATTGGCTAGAAACACATGACTTTTATCATGTGATTATGACGTCACATGAATTTTTAAAGTAATTGGTAGGAAACACGTGATTGTAGTTATCACGTGACTATAACGTCAAATGAATTTATAAAGTAATTGGTAGGAACACGTGATTGTAGTTAGCACTCGACTATGACGTCACATAAATTTAGTCCATTAAAAAACTGAGCCTGTTGCAAATAAGTTTTAAAGCAATTAATTTTTTCACAGTTTTTCCTTTTATCTTATTCTAAATATTATAATAATTATGAATTATAAATTTTTTTGATAAATGAAAAGTAACACGATTTTTTTCAATAATAATGTATTAGAGAAGTATATTCTTTTTTTTTTTTTTTAAATGAGGTATTGCTATTTTACAAGAAAACTTGCCTTTGTAATAATTCGTATTCCTTTCATAATTATCATTAAAAGTGTTTTTTTTAATTATTGATATACATTGTTGTCTTTTTTAAGAAATAAATAAAAAAACAAATAAATAAATATGGAACTTTGGAAAAGTTTGTCTGCACATGGCATTTCACTTTAGTGTTCAACGTATGCATTTAATATTTGTTTGTCTTGTATAAACATTTTAATATTTAATACGGTAAAGCAAATATTCAGGAATAACGAAATTATCACACACTCATTTACTTTAAACAAATAAAGTTTGTGTTGTCCTTACACTTATTTCAAGAATGAAATTATTCCGTGAAGTGTTTTGCTGATAAACTCTAAATGACATTCCTAATCTGATTTTGTAGCTGATATCTGAAAATTAAATCCTGTTTTTGCTGTTTTCATTGTAAAGTTGTTTTATTTACGAAAAGGAAGAACGATAAAAAATTATCTTTATTAAGAGTTGTTATATTGTAAAACCACATAAGCTTCTTCATTTAAGAAAAAAAGTAAGACTACTCAAACATAACATATTTACTTGAAATTTTTTCTTTCTTAATTAAAAGTATTTATTACATAATGTGTAAAAAAAGAAGTCAAATTTCTGAAAATTTAAGGCAAAGAAAGAAGAAAAATATCTTTATTCAAGAACAAAGCAATAAAATCTATGCCGAAAAACAACCTTGTCTTTTATTTTGGAATAATTTGTCAAACTTATCAAAAAATTTTGATTTTTATATTTTTTAAAACTTTTATTAGATAAGTCTTTCAGCTTATAAATCGCGTAAAATTATCAATTCCCCAAACGATAATTATATCGGTTTTCACCTGATTTATATTCCGATTTATTTTCGAATTCCAAGACTTTTTTTTGTTATGAATAAATAAATTTTTCTACTGATTTTATTTCTGATTCAGAAATGAATCATAATTTTTATATTTAATTAATTAAAATAAAAATTCATGAAAAGACATTTTGAATATTGAATACATACGAGTATATATATATTTTTTTAAATAAAAGAATTTAAAAAACCCCTTATCCTTATTATTTAAAAAATATTTTATCTAGACTTTTTGAGGAGGTGTGTTTTTCATTATTATTTAAATTGATTTTATAACAAAAATTATGAAAAATGGAAAATTCATAAAAATTTCATTTTAGAATCAGTTAAAAATCTGTAAAAAAAATTGTTACTAAGTGATATATGTGTGAGAAAGAAGATTTTTTTCTTTCAAGAACTGTTTATGCCTTAATGGGCGAAATTCGCGTGACGTCATAATCACATGATAACCAATCAGTTCATAAATTTATGTAAAGTCATAGTTACAAGATAAATGCAATCTTATGTTCCCAGCCAATTAGTTCGTACACTTCGCTGTTGCCAACTTTTGCTTTTTACAGAAAATTTCGTTTAAAAAGTACATACAGTCGGACTTCGATTTAACGAATTCATCGAGATCGAACATTTTGTTCGTTAAATAAGGGTTATTCGTTATATCAGGGTCCAAACTAAATAGAAATTTTTTTGTATTTATCTTTTGAAAATGCAAATGTATCTATTCTTATCATTAAACAAAAATATCCGTATTTAGAAATTACACGCTTTTTATTCAACATCTAAAAATACTATTAGGGACTTATTACGCACCATTTAATTGGAAATTTTAAAATAGTGACTAATATTTGTTTGAAAACCTTTTTTTGTGTGATACCTGACTCGAAAGAGTTCTTTTTCAACTTTATGCATAGAAAAAAATACCGCGTCATTTACATCCTTCTGCTTGAGGTATTTTTTCACAGTTTCCATAAACAATGTAAAGCATTAGAAAATGTAACAATTTTGACAGGAGTTTCTTTATCTATTTCTGTATCGAAATCGCTATTCATTGGCTCAGACAAATCATCAATTTCCTTATGTTCTGTAGCACCGTTAGACAATCCGTCATCAAATATAACAGAATCGTTAAAATCTGAAAATATCCCTTGCGTTGTGGAGTGGGATGAGATGAGAAAAGAGTTTCCTGTCCTATTCAAAACTCACACGATAGGGTACACTCGTGACTCATCTGCACCTGTAAAGTCTAAGTGTAATGGATGAGCTAGAGCTATTCCATCTAATAGCGTGCGAGAGTAAGAAGGAAAACTAGCCATAGTGAAAACAACACAATTTATTTACTATTCTCAACAACAACACAAATTCAGCAATCAAAGTTAAGAAATGTATCAATTGATAAATATAGGAGCAATCGCGAAGCAGACAAGATAGTTGGGGAATTAATAATAAATCGGATTTCTTACACTTAGCAGGTACAGACATTACACCTTCTTATATTTGAAGATAATTTCTAAAGTAATCCAATCCAAACCGACCGAATCCAATTTTACAACTAATTGACCAAATTGTATGTCTTAATATTAATCAAATAATCTACAAAGTGCTCTCGTCTAGCTTTACTTTATCTTACGTTAATTTTCATGCTATTGTGACGTCGTCACAATGGAGAAAGCGCCTCTATTCATAAACATTTCCACAGCTGGAGAAAACGTGTTTTTAGCTGCATTGTGTTGTATCAGACAGCTGGACCGTCGGCGACTGTGTGTCTGGGGGACACTATGGACCGGGCATCGCTGCATTATTTTCTATTCATGGGCAGTGATTGTACGTCTTGAATGCTGGTGCCTCTGCAGGCGGCGGCGAGGTGTTTGAAGTGCCAGATGTCAGCCGGGCCCTTGTCACCGGGAACCTTTGAGAGGGACCGGACTTTTGTCATCTCTGCACGAATGGATGACGTGTAAGACCGTTGGTGCCGGGTGCAAAACCCTGAGGTCGGCCAATGGGGATTGATGAGGGGCGTGGAGTGAACCCGCCCCTAGAGTTTAAAAGAGTGGACTTCAGAAAGAGAGGGGAGAATACTCCTGATGAACTGCTGGAGACTCCGACGAGAGATACCCAAGAGAGAAGCCTGCTGACGGAGGAAGAGACTCCGGACAGACTCCTGATAGACTCGTGATAGACTCCCACGAGAGATTCCCGGAATTGAACCCTGCGGACGAAGGAAGAGACCCCGGACAGACTCGAACTAGGCATTTTTTAATAATTAGCTTAGCGTACATTTTCAATGTTGTGCCAAGACGTTACACTATCCTTTAGCTGCTAACATTTCTCTCCTACTCGAACCCGAAAGTTATTACTTAAATACATGACATAATTTGCATAGGCCACGTCTTCTTCTTCGGGAGGAAGTTTTCAATTAAATAATATTTAAAGAAAGTTATTCCCCAAGAGAATTGTTAGGAAAAACGCGGATAGACCCGTTTCAATGTCATTTAAAGAAAAAAAAAATCCCAAGTTTTTTTTCTAATACAAGTTAATAAAATATTTTTTTCAACTGTTGAGATAATTCGTTAAATCTGGGTTTATTATTCGTTAAATAGGGAGTTTTGCCTCCATTTTAATCATGGAAAGAGAAAAATTCGTTAAATCGTAAAATTCCTTAAATACGGGTTTGTTAAATCAGGGCCCTACTGTATTTATCAATAACAATAGTGCCCAGGGACGTCTTAAGACATGGGCCCTTTGAGACAGGGCCCAGGGCCTCACCTTCGATGGAGGCCTCGTTTCATTCAGACTCATCCTTAATAAGACCATGATATGAATAATTTTAATATTCGAATATTATTACGGAGCATATTCTCTTAAAAATAGGGAATTTCAAACTCCATGTCAACTGGCAGTAGTGGCATGACTGTTGTCCATGCCCAGGCCTAGGCCTAATACCTCCAACCTTTTTACTGCCGCGGACCGGTCAACATTTGATAATTTTACCAAGGCCTGTAGACGGGGGGAGAAGTTGATTGTTTATATTTTAGATTGTTTTGATTTCATAATTTTAATTTAATTCTATTTAAACAAGCCTTCAGTATAAAATACAATTACACCAAAAAATGAGCATAAAAGGGATTTAGCATGGAATAGAAAGGGATTTCCATAAAAAGTCGCGCATACCCGAGATAAATACACCATAGTAAATAAAATGAAGATAATTTAATATTCCTTGTACGGGCCAGTACTATTTGATCCACGGACCGGGGATTGGGGACCACTACCATAAACGATCAGTCAAATTATTTAGTCGAAATGTGTAATAACCCTACTTCCCGTCTACCCTGTGACCTAGCTAAAGGTGTGGAAGGAAGTGAAGGATGGTTCGACATGTTAATTTCTAATTTTATTAGCACTTTAATCGACTCGAACACAATTCAATGCAACACAATAAAAAGGATGTTCCAATCAGTCAACAGAGGGAGGGGACGAAAGTCGCGTTTTGGGAGAATACATCTAATAAACCACTTATAATAATAGTTCTTCTTCCTCAATATTACTTTACACGGTAGATATTTAACTAAGTGCCACTTAACCTCTTTAATACTTTAAATATCAAACGTAATATGAAGGTGACAATACCTGAACTGTAGGCAGTCTTCTATCAATTAAGGTTTAATTTATCAATATCAACTTCCTGTCTTTAATCTCTCACAAGCAGAGACGTCTTAAGACTTTTTGAGGCCCTGGGCCCGGAGAAGATTTTTTGAGGCCTTGGCAGCGGCGTAACTGAGAACATTTGGGCCCCTCAAGTTGGATTTTACAAAGGGTAGGTACGTGGAGGCAGTCAGGCTTTGGACCCCTTAGAACCCTGAGCCTCCCAGCGATGCGGGGGTGTACGTTACGCCACTGAGAATTGGACCCCTATACAAAAGTAGGCCCTACCTGAGATTTTTAAAAGTGTACAGCATATAGCATGCGTTGTCAAATATTCGTTCAAACGGTAATTTGAAGCAAATAAATGTGCTCGACTTAGGCCTAAGTCTAGACATGGACAACGATCATGATTCAATACCTTACCACTTACTTAGTCTTACCACTTTTACTAACTGACATGCAGTTTGAAATTCTCTGGTTCTTGGAGAATATGTTCGGGAATAGTATTTGATCACATTAAAATTATCCGCATCATAATCTTACTAAGACAGAGTCGAGAATGAAACGAGGCCCAACCGACGCCCGCGTCCAGTTGGCCCATGTCTTAAGACGTCCCTGCTCACAAGGCCTTTCTAACCTTTTGCGGTATTCTCTTCCCCTTATATCTCTCTTGTCACATGTATTTAACTAACCTTCTAACTTTCTATTATCTATCCTTCTTCATTTTCTAACCACTAGTAAGCGAACCTGAACTATATATAATAAACTTAATTTGCATATCACACCTTCATCTTAGGAGAAGATTGATGATTTTTGATAGCCCCAAAGAAAAATTTAAGATGATTAATTTAAAGATGAGTATAGATCCGTCATAAATGCTGTTTCGGACGAGCTGGTTTGTGACATTGTGAATTGTGCACATTTATTTGTTTCAAATTAACGTATGTTCGAGTATTTGGCAATGCATGCTGTATAGTGTCTACATTTTAAATTTCTCAGGTTGGACCTACTCTTAAATAGGGTCACATAGCCTCATACAATCTTGTCTCTAGGCCAAGGGCCTCAAAAAGTCTTAAAGCGTCCCTGTTAGCACTTATAGTTAAACAAAATGCGTACGCGAGTATTGTAATTTTTTCCTTTAAATTTTGCAAAACGGTTGAAAGAATCTTTATATTTGAACATTCTTACCCAATTATCAAATTTGAAATTTTACCTAAGTTTTACAAGTCTAATGTCAGTTTTGAATTCAACAGAGATCACGTGATTGCATTTATCACGTGATCGTCATGAATTTAGTGCGTTAATGACTGTTATCCTTTCTTTACAAGTACATTTTTAATTAATTAAAAAAAATTTTCTTGTAAAAATTCTAAAAGTTTATTCAGTAAGTTCAAAAAATGTTTTCACGCGCCAAGGAGGAAAAGAAAAAGACAAAATGTTTAACCTGATTCAGAATTTTGAAAAATAATGTCCTCTTCCTAATTTTAGGACAAAAATGGGGTCACTCATGGTGGGAGCCTCACTGAAATTGGTTTCGAACAGAGGTAAAATTAGCTCGCAAGTGGAAATGGTATTCCATTATATCTGTAATGCAGTGGTCTTCAAACTGTGCTCCACGAGTCACTATAAAAAAAATCGAAAGGAAAATTATAAATGTTTGTGCGCAATGCATCTGCTTTCTCTAAGAAGTTTGCAAGACCTCAAGTGTTTGAAGCTCATCCCAGTAATTGAAATTAAAAATTTTATTTACATAATAACTTTATTTTGTAAAACTTTTTTATAATGTAATAAACAATATTAAAACACATTTTATTAAAATGTGCTTTCTACTAGCCCATATAAAGAAAAGGAGCTGTGAACAGTGGCGCACACAAGGAGGGGGGGGGGGTCCTCGGGTCCAGACCCGAAAGCCCTTGATTTTTTTCTCGATTGACTATAATCGTATGTATAGAGTAAACATTTTATTAAGTATTTGTCATTAGTCATTAATTTTATTAATGAATGCTAATTACTCATCAAATAATTAATACGGAAACATTAAATCAATCTTTTCTGTGTTGATTGATTAATCGTTTATTGACACGTTTAGAAGCAACTCGAAGATTATTGGCAAAGAGTCTTGTAATTTTGAACCTCGGCCAAGCGGCGAGGATGCATAATATTCTAAAATGAGCATAATTAGGCTAAATAAATGAATTTCAATAATCTATTCATTATTTTTCAAAAATATACTTTGTTTTAGAACAATTAAATGAGTGCAAGCATTAAAACAAAAAGTTTTATTACTGGTATTATTATTAGTAAAAAAAGATTAAAAAACACATACAAAAGTAGAATGTGATTTTTTTGTGATTTATTTAAGAAGAAAAATTTAATTTAAACGAAAGGTGGTCTGTGAAAATAATATTCCTTCAAATATCATTTGAGCTTAAACGGAAAGAAATTTGGAACGTATTTATTCAAAGTTGATGAATTAAAAGTTTTTTATCCTGTAAATTCTATGATTTCACATATTTTTCTTTGAAAGCAGGGGTAAGAAAATTCAAATTCTTGGTATTCGAAAAAAAAGAAGAAAAAAAAAAAAAAAAAAAACTGCTGTAGTAGTGTGATTGAACTTTTTAGAGGTGAATAAAACCTAACTAACAAAATTTTTCGAGAAATTGTAGTTCGGAGATTTGTAAAACTCCGTAACACTTCTTTATTTGACATAGAGTGCCGTAAACACAATGCCATAAAAACTGTAAATTTAAACACAATGGAATATGTTTATTTTTTTTTCTTTCTTGAGTAGCAAAGAAAGCATCAAGAAAAAACAACTTCAAAGAAATATAAAAAATTAAATATTTTTAGCATATTATTAGCATTACTAAAATATATTTTAATAATTTATAACTTTATGATGCAACATCTTTTGTTTAAATTTTATGAAGTAAGATTACGTCATCATAATTTTGACTTAAAATTTAATAGCAGCTGTATTTTTAGCATTAAAATAAGAATTCATTTTATTCCAGTATTAACATCAGGGTGAAAAAGGGGTTTTAATTCTATAATTGTTAATTTTTTTCAGCATTCCACATTTGCTATACATTGATTGAAAGAAAGAATATTATCACATAGAAGAGACCCATGAATCTTATTAAAGAAATGAAACAATAATGTGTTCTTACAATATTAAAATAAATTGTTTATAAAAAGTATTCTTGATTAAATTGTACAATTTAAAAAGTAAAAATTATTTTACAAAAAAAAAAAAAAAAAAAAAAAAAAAAAAAACCATAATATATCAAAGCAGAATTTTAAAATTACAGAATTTCAGTTATATATACGGCAATCTTATCATACAAGTTAACCCTAATTTGGATTGTTTATTTAAAATTGAAGTTCTACAATTATTTTAAAATAATATACTCACTAAAATTTAAAATTTCAATGCTGAAAGATTATATAAATTTGTTTTATACACTTGTGATACTTTGATTATCGAATATTACAAATCATAAGTAGAATAACAAATAGCTCTTAAAAACCTAAATAAATTAAAACGGCGCATAGTAAACAATTAATATACATTCTGAATACGTAAATAAACATTTCATTCAACAAATTTCTGCTGACACAAATTAGAGCATCAATGATAAATTTGAGTAGAGCACTTTCGGTGTTTAACAAAAAAGAGCAACGAATATTCCATTAAACCATTCTTTAAGAAGTACTATGATTTTTATCTTTTCAAAACTATTCGAAAATGCAATTCTCTTTCAATTTTTCACAATGGAATTCATTAATGAAATAAGCTTTCCTCTGTGTTCACCAAGCAGTATTGAAAATTATTTTTGGCGCTACTTGGCTACCTTCTTATGCAAGCTGGCGAATGTTTGTGCGCAAAAACTCTAGAGCGCAAGCAGAGTAAAGCAACCCTACATTTTCTACTACATCTATCTATAGATGTTGTATGTTGCTCCTCACGCACGATTTTGATAGACGGAGCGGTGAATGTTGACGGCAAGAGAGAGAGTATTGGAGATCTCCAAGAGACTATGTTCTCTAAGCATCGCATTAGGGAAATTTTAATCGTCAATGTTGAATTCTGGATAGTACAGTTATAAATTTAGGATCTTCTCATAACGAATGCAAGAGCTTTTATAAATAAAATTTAAAAAAGAAAAATGTCGGGCCAACAATCGCAGCGAGTGCGAAAAAACGTTTCACCCGGTGGTACAGCCACAAAACAGGGTCCTATCAGGGCTATAGTTCCATTGTCTTTGATGCAGACTTGTAGTCCTACAAGATGTCTTAAGAGTAGCCCTTCTAATTCACCACCGGTCAGCTGGTCAAGCGATGGAACCAAAGTCAAAACAAGGCTGTCGCCTGACAATAGGATATCGCCTGAATCCCAGTCTACTCCATCGCCAGGTTGTAGAGGTGAGAAAATAAATGCATTTATTTATTAATATTAATTAATGACTATTATATGTATCCATGATTTATTTCCATGCTGAATTTTTTGTATAGTATTACTTTTATAAAGTCGAGCACTCTTGTAATAAAAAACCGACATCACTGAGAAGTCTTTTGGAATAGTAACTTTTCAGCCGTTTTTCGCCCTTTTAATTTTTTCAAAATCTTGATTCAGATGAATTTTTTTTGTAATCTAATCGAGGATTTTTGATAAAGATCAAAACAAGGATGAATAAAAATCAACGTCCATTTAATGATCTTCAAGCTGGACGCCATATTTGTTGGATGCGTTACCGGGACTTCCTTTAACTTGAAGATCATAAAATAATTGTAAATTTGATTTATAATCTTCAAATTTATACCTTATTCCAATAATCCTTTACATTAGATGAGATACATTTTGGAATTTTATTTGATTTTACTGGTCTATTAAACTTGAGTGTTAGCACTTCTGAGTATTCTTTGGAATTTCTTCATTTAAAAGAATTAAAAAACTTAAACGTGGAAATAATTGATTTTAGTGAATGATCTAATATCATTCAATTTGATTTCTTTAGAATTTTGTATTGTCGTTCTTTTCATATAATAGTATATAGGTTCTTTGTACATAGCAAGTCTGACTGTAAACATTCAGATGCACACTTGCCAGTATTAATTCTGTAATTCCAAATTTTTTGAATGCATTGTTGAAAAATTAAACAAAATTGGTGTCTTATTATTAAATTCATTCCGATGCACATTTTTGCATTTTAATAAAGTTTTTATCCATTTTTTAAGATCTGTCATGTTTAAACAATGAAATGTTTCTAAGCTTTTAAAATTGACAGTTTCAGATTTTACTATTAATTTTTTTTATATGTTGTTATGTTTGAAAAGAGTTTCAAATAAATATTATTGATTATAGTTATCCCATTTTCTATCAGTTTTCGTTTGGGTTAAAATAGGCTTAGCTCATTCTATACCTTGGTGTAGTAAAGGTAAAATGGAAAGAATGATAAAAATAAATGAAATTGCTTGAATATATTTCATGTTGACTGTTTTAGAACTTAAGTTTTACATGTTTTAAATACATTTTTGTGGTTGTCAAAGTGTGTTTTTTAATTTAACATGGTTTTTATTAAATAAAAAATTCCATGCATACAAAACTATGTAGATTTCACTTTGGTTTATGTCATGCAAGATTGATCTTGTGTATAATGCCATTCAGTATTTTTACATTATTAAAGAAATTTTTAAAATAATTTAGCAAGAAATAAATTTTCCATGACAGTATAAATAGATCTGCATGTCTTCAAAATTAGAAAACAATATTTTGGGAAGCAGTAATTTAATAACATGTTTATACACTTTGGATTAATTTTTATTTATGCTGATAAAAAATGAAATATAAAATAGAAACTTGAAAAAGAAGTAAAAGTCATGTAAGTTTGAACATGAAATTATACTATAGCTAGGTTTTTTAAAGAAGTCTTGAGATAATTTTACTGAAGAAAATACATGAAAAAAACATTCATGATTAGATTGTAATAGGTAGAACCGGTTTTTCTACTCTACAGCTATTAAAATAATAACTACAACAATTGTAGTTATTTTTCAATGTTAAACACATTTTAGTATGTTCTATTTTCAGTGTTAGATTTTTTATTTTATTTCTAGTTTGAAAAATAAAACATGCTTGTAACATATTGAAGTGTTATACATTACCAATTGAATCTTTATTTTGTATTTGATATAATTTATGCATTAGTTGGGGGCATCTGTTGAAAATTTACCTGTGCGAGGAACGTGTACTCCAGCTAATAACATTGTATGTATGCATTATAAATATTAAGAGTATACAACTTTGATTTATTACAGACTGGTTCTTAAACACAATTTTATTGAAGCAAAAAACACATGTGGTAGTATTACTTTATTGTATTTTATTAGGACAAATTTTTTAATTTTGTTCCTGCTAAATAAATGTAAGATACTTAAAAGATATAAAGGACAGTGACTTGTGAATTGCATATTTTTCATGTTATTTATGTTCTAAAACTATTAAAAATATATTTAATGAACCCATCAAATCAGTTTTATAATATATCAAGCTCCAAAAAATTGAAAACCAATATTATAATACAACAACCTTTTATTTCCAGCAAATCTTTTAAGGATCTCTATAAAATATGTTGTAGATATTTTTAGAATATATTTGAGAATAATTGTAAATGGTTAAGATATATTTAACAGTTTATTTACAAAAGGAAGATTTGGTAAACTCATCAAAGAGTTTCAGATTGAAAAGAGGTAGGAAAATATCCTATTATATTTAAAAATCAAAAAATTATATAAATGTACACAATACATATTTAAAAATTCATCATAGTTAAATTATGTGATAATTTATTGTTCCTTTTAAAAATAGGAATTCAATTGTTCTTTAAAATAGGGCTCATTCTGTCGTATTCTTCTATTGTTAATGAAATTTGCATTCTGTTATCAAAATCAGAATTTGGCTTTAATTATTCTTTTTTATCCTGATCTATTAAGTATTCTTTAATAGATAAATGTAATAAAAAACAAATATGAGTATGGTTTCTGTACATATGTTCAAGTATCAATTTCTTACATTTAAAAAAAAAGGATCCCTTTTTTGTTACTATTCTATATAGATCTTTCCTTATCATTAAAAAAAAACATCTCATTATTTATCATTAATAGAAAGAATAACAATTTGATTGATGAAGTTTTTTAAGCTATCACATGTGTATAAAATATAAATTATAGAAACCCTTGGATAAAGAAAAATTAAGTAACAAAAATCAACTTCTCTCCCCCCCCTCTTTTATTAGACTTCATCAAGTTAGATTTAAAAAGGCATGAAAATAAGCAAATAAAATAGTTCTTACTATCAATTATTCAATGGCTCGTATTGTTATTCTGATCAAAAATAGTACCCTATATTTTGACATTTAAAAATTTTATTAATTAAAATTATTCCCTCTCGTATATTTTTGTTGATAATTGCATTTTAATTGCTATTATGTAAAGTAGAATTTCATAAAAATCTACAAAGTGATTTTGAGAAGTATTGTTTTTTTAAAGTAAATGATTTATTTATAACTTAGTAGGTAATGCATCTTTATTATTAAAATAAGAATATTAGATATTAATTTATTTGAATATATTTTTAAGGGGGAATTTTTATATGTATTTTATAAATAAAGGTTCTTGATGATTGATCTAGTAAGCAGTATATGTTTTTGGACATAAGTATGTTGCTTATACCCTCAACCACCTTTTGATCGAATCTGTGCTTCCTGAGGCACAGTATCTTGTCTTGTCCTGTCCTTCTACTTAAAAGCATGATCTATTGAAATAGAATACCTTGTTGAACAACTTCATTCACATAAGTTAAAAAAAAAGTGAGAAGTAAATTACACGTCAAAACAATAAAATGTAAAAGTGAAACTTGGGATACTATTTTTTTCACGAGTTGTAATTATATTAAATAAATTATGAGTGAAACTTATAATAATGTAATTAAAGGATAATAAGTGAGGTATAAAATTGTTTTATAATTTGTTATTCAGTATTAAGCTGCTACTCCATATGAATAAACACTTATTACATTATCTAAATATATTTTTATATATAGTCTTAATATTTTATTATTGATGACTAAGCTATTTAGTATTTAAGTATGATGTGCATTCCACTGTATTATAGATATAAAAAACTTTTTCATCTCATTCCTTATTAAAAGTAAGTTTTTTTTATGAATTCATAATTATTTATAATACTATTAAAATAATGCTCTATTCTACAAATAAATATTATAAATTTTCTTTTTTTAGTCACCTAAACAAAATAGATTATGTAGACTTTGCATTACAAAAAATAAAATAAAACATACGCATGTATGGAATTGTGCACATTTCTATAATGACATGCCTCGACTTCCCTGAGAGTATGTAACAAAATTATTTTTGAAAAAGTTTTTTTTGGACTTCTTAAAATAAATTATATACGAGGTAGCATAACATTTAATTTTTAACATTCTTAAAGTTTTACATTTGCAATATGAATTCTAATTAATTTTTCTTAGGAAATTATTTCTACATGTTGAAAAAAAATTTGTTTCAATAAAAATTTCTGGAATTATTTAGTTGAGTACTAAGAGATTCAAAAAAATGGGTGCAATAAAGTTTTTAAATAGTATATTCAGATATTTCTTGACTCATCTGTATTTTTATGTGTATTCAGTAAAATATACCTGTAGTGCATTGGAGGTTGGAGATCCAACTAAAAGTGGCAGTTTTGGGGTTGGGTTCAATGAAATCTCCTTTAGTGTAATAGTTATTAATGAATTTAAGTCAGATAACAAGATAAAAAATATCATTGAAAGAAAACATGTATCATTAACAAAAATAATGGGCAAAGAACATGGATGAATTTTTATGGTGACCACATTCTTTCATCACCTGGCCTCTACTGAAGATGGATGGTCACTAGAGGGCGCTTCTGTTGCTTTGGACATTCAGTTAAAGTTATTAATGAGAAAAACCGTCACATACCTATAAAATACAAACAACATTAAACTGCTGAAATGTATTAGATTTAACTTGTTTATTTAATTTTAATTTGTATTTCTTAAATAAGTAACTTTTATTATAACTATTAAGGAAACATTTCACATCTTATTATTAGTTGTAAGTATTCAACATTTGCATGATTAAATCCAAGGCCAAATTCTCTATATTATCTTATCTGTGAATAATATTTATAGCAATTATGTATAGCTTTGGAATTGTTGGTTAACTCTATTAATAAAATTCCTGCAGTGGAAAGATAAAAAATTAAATCCAATCTCATTTTAATAGATTCTTCAGATAGATATTTTAGTTTTCATTTCTTGAACTATTTCCATCCATTGCAGCTTCACAACTAAGTACCTGGTGATGAGCCAGATGTTGAAACAATACTCAATTGTGTGATATAGATTTTGTAACACTTGAAAAGTGATAGTTTCAATTGTTTGATACTACTAATACTACTACTGTCACTGTAACATTTAAAGCCTTTAAAAACCACCTGAACATGCAGTTACATTGTACAGTTGTATTAGGAAGTAGTTTGTGTCTTGTTCTTGAATTATTATTAATGAAAGGTCAAAAAATTAACTATGCACACAGACTAATTAATATTTTAAGTATAGATTATGAAGAACCTATCATTGTTAAAAGATTTCTCAATCTGCATTGGAAAAAAATGAAACCGAAAAATGATAGTTTCTTGCATATAATTTTGATTTAAAGCAACTCGTTATTATTCTATTTGTATTTCTTCTAAGTTTATGGTCTCTGTTTGTGAAGGTGTTTATTATTATTGGCTTAAAATTTGTATGTATAAACATGCATTTTGAACGAATCTGTTCGTTACAGTACTGTAAATATTTTTGGATTTTTTAAAAAAGTTAACTAGTTTAATGGTTAAAAATATTGCACAGTTAAAATACTTATTTTTGTTCATAAGCAATTCATATCCATATAGGTTGACATTTGAATCATTTCATATAGTTAATGAAATAAATAAATTTATTTTTTCAGCAATTTGCACTGTTTCATAATAGATGAAAACTTAAATGTGTAAAGTGATTTGAAATTATTCTACTGAGGGAACACCAAATTATTTATTTAAAAATCTGGGACAATCCGCAAAGACATTAATAATGGATTATGATAATTAATCAACTTTTCTTTTATTTGAAAAGATAATCGGGGAAATTTAAACATTGTGAATACAAGAGTTTTGGGGATACTAGAGTGTATTTCTTATAGAATAGTTTAAATTGTGTAAGTTGAATCCCTTAGTTATAAAATTTTAAATACCGGATTTAGAATGTTTTTCTTGTCAAATTATTCCATTTATTGTGGATATTTAATACATTTTAAGTCAGGCAGACAGAAATATTGGCATAGAGCCAAAATGATAAAACGGACCTAATAGAAGTAGGCAATAAATTTTGTAGGCCTTCACAAATGAATAAAAAATTTTTACATTTGAAAAAAAAAAAAAAAAGATAACTAATCCATCCACATCGACCTGTCTCCCCTATTTTCACGAATAGTACTTACTAGGTTCTCTCAACCCGTATATTACATGATTTGTTTAACAGGGGAGGGGGAAGCTATTTTCGATGCAGAATGGGAACTGTAAATGGGGAAGATCATTATCTATTTCTTTTTTGGAATAAGCAATATTTTTGATTATATTTGATTTGAATTTTTAAATAGATGCAAGTATACCCAGGGGAAAAAAATTTTAGGGTGTTTAAAAGTTTTTATGAGGGGCTTTTTTTATTGGTTTATGTTATAAAAATGAATTTTAAGAATTTCCCTTTCCCCATTGTTTCTTTTGGTAGGGATTTTTAATTTTTTAGTTTGAATGAGAGATATGAATATTGCAGTATATTTTAAACGTTTATAATTTTAGGTGAAAAAAATATTTGTTGATTGTCGGAATCCTTTTTATGTAAAAAACGTAATCAATGTGATTTTTTTACACCCCCCTACCTTTTTTTTTACAGGACATTTTGATATACAGTACCTGAAGATACAGTTTTGAAGATACTGACTACAGTTAAAAACTTTATATTTTGTACATGGATAAATGATTACGATTTTAATCTGCTCTAAGCGCAGCATCTTGGGGAAAAAAATTAGTTTACGACTAACAATAAGTCCAAATCGAAAAACAGGGTATTCAAGAAAAAAGTCGGACCTTCTATTTAACGAAGTCGCTAAATCCGAAAAAAAGTTCGTTATGTGGAAAGTTCGTTTAATAGAGATTCATTTTCAACATACTTTATGTGCTTTTTCCCAGGAAAAAGCTCGTAAAATGTAGAGATTCACAAAATAAAGGTTCGTAATATGGAGGTCCGACTCTAATAACAGAACATATTTTTCAATATTTTGAACCGTATTTCAGACTCTGCCAGTAAACCATTTCCCAGGAAAAAGTTCGTAAAATGTAGAGATTCACAAAATAGAGGTTCGTAATATGGAGGTCCGACTCTAATAACAGAACATATTTTTCAATATTTTGAACCGTATTTCAGACTCTGCCAGTAAACCAGAACTGACGTTTGGAAAGTTATTGTCCAAATATTTATGAAGTGTTATAAATTTCAATATTATTGAAGATATTAAAATGTTTCATGTAAGAATTACATAAAAGAGATGAAAGATATTAAAATTCTGCGTTAAATTTAATTTTGCAATGAGATTGTTTTAATATTTTACATTATCA
This sequence comes from Trichonephila clavata, assembly GCA_019973975.1. NCBI lineage: Eukaryota > Metazoa > Arthropoda > Arachnida > Araneae > Nephilidae > Trichonephila > Trichonephila clavata. The sequence goes on along the minus strand of BMAO01006384.1, from coordinate 21,683 downwards.
TTTTTGTTTATTGCATTTCGGATCATGCTTGTGTGAGAAATTTTTGGAAAAAAAAAAATTAGGTTGTTTTTAGTTTTAAGATATTTCGCCGTGATACAGTGGCGTACACACGGGGGGGGGGTGTCTTAAGGGTCCGGACCCCCCCCCCCCCAAAGGCCTTAAGGTTTTTCGATCGATGATTATCCTTTATATATATATAACGGAAAATTTAATTAAGTACTTGAAAAAAAAAAACAATTTATTTTATTAATTAATGCTGACTATTAATTCAATAATTTATTTTTTACTGTTTTTGTTACAAAATCAGGAGAATCAGTTGGTGTTGTCTTGAGGTATGATACGATTTGGGGGACTTTCGACCATGGACTCCCCCCACCCGAAAATTTTTTGTGTGCGCTACTACGGTGATAACATTTTGACTTTTCCGATTCATCTTTAAATATTTTATACGAACGATCGTTTTGTTTGATGGAATATTTTATTGCAAGAAAAATATTAATTTTCTTGTTCATACACTTTGTATTATAATACAATCTATAAATGAATTCCAGTAGGAGGATTGTCTAACATAATTTCAGTTATCTTTCATTAAGAAATAATTTCAGCAGTGGCGTAACGGAGAATATTAGCCCCCCCCCTGCAAAGTCAGGTTTTTGGCCCCAAGTTAGATCTTGCAGAGAATTGCCAACCTATAATTTTTGGGCTCCCTAGAACCGGGGCCCCCCAGCGATGCGGGGGTGTACGTTACGCCCCTGAATTTCAGATATTAAATATTTTCAGATATTCGTCAGTAATCACGACTTTTATGGATAGCATTTGATTTCAAGTTTAAAAAAAATTGTTCGAACTGTGTACTCATGTCTTGATTTTTGTTTTGAGTTCATATAATATATTATTTGATAAAACTGCGATTATTATTTTTGCTTTGTTTTGAAATGCATAAGGGAGCTGAAAACAATATCTCGTTGAGAATTTGTTTAAATGAGAACAAATGTATTATTTTTCTTTTTCGGAATAATCAGTAATATGAAAAATTCGCCTAGACACTATTCATTATTTCTAGACTTCTCAAATTTAAACAAAGGAGCGTTTTGTCTGCGAATTTTTGTGATCAATCAACTATAATAAATTGGTTTAAGAAACGGAAAAAACTTATTTGAAACTTGTTTATAAACTTTATAAACTTGTTTTTATAAATTGAAAAATGGAACAGAGAAAAGTTCAATGTCTGAAACATAATGGACTAACTTAAGTCTTTCGTATATATACACAGATGATTAATGAATACCATAAAGAAGCCCCCCCCCCCCCCAGTGTTGATGCTACTGAAAATCGCTTGCGGCTTAGAATCGAAGAAAAAAAACCTCTTGGGCGGGATATTTAGAGCAATTACAGATTCATGTATGTATTTAAATGAGTGTTTAATATACTAATAGAATAACTAACTATTCATTTCTTATTAGTTCTCATGTGAAATTTATTTTGTCGTAAAATTGGGTATTGATGATTCATTTTACGCTAATTTTCATTTTTCACAAAATCTTGCTGTGTATTTCGGGTGCGACTTCAGATTGATAGCGGCTTAGATTCGAATAAATATACCGTATTTTTTTCTAATGCGTTTTGATAAATCTTTCGTTTACTTTTCTTTCATCAATTGAATGTATATTCTATGTTATAAATGTGTTATATTACCTTCCATGTGCTGATGTTTGATAATTACACTCCATATCCAATATCCATTGCAGTGTTAGACCACAGGTTTTTTATCAATTAAAAAAATCAACATTGAATGTGTATTTTGTTGCATTTTATGCAGTTGTGTTTTTATCAACAACTTTTCTCCTTGAGCAGGCTAGGTGATTCCACCAGCCAACCTTTTAGAACTTCATGTAGCATCCCTTTTTCGTGTATTTACTATTTCTTGCCTGACAAAACTGAAAATACTCATACTCTGCTATAGAATATCGTTCCTTTTTTTTATGGGGGGGGGGAGGTAACATGCCATTTTTTAAATGTTTATGCCTTATAAATTGTCTAACTAAACGGGTATACATGTATCAGATTCGATGTTAATTATTTGCGGGCGGTTTTCAGATTTTATGTGCTATTGAAAGGAAACAACTTGCAGATTTTTGATATTGCTTTTCTCCCGTGCCGTAAAGTTGCTTGTAATCTTTTCCTGTGATTGTATTAACTCAATGAAAAGGAGTGCACACAAGAAAGGTTCTGCGAGTTGTTGAGGATCGTCTTTAGTAACCTTGGAAATGGAGATTGTGAAGGGCAAAGAAAAGCCTGAGAAACGTGTCCTCCTTCAGCCATTACTGTAAGAGGAGAGCCGTTAGGACCATCTTTTGCTGGAGGGGGAATGAGAAAGAAAGATTTTTCTTTTCTTTTTTTTTAATATCGCTTTCCTCTGTTTTTTACTACTCCCTGCGCTGGAGACGCCGTAAGAGGTTTCTTCGGCGCATTTCGGAACACACCTGGGTTTCACCAGAGATCACGACGCTCTTTCGAACTTGCGAGAATCGGGGAAGGAAATTCTATGCCAGAGGTAGACACTTTTCCTTGCCTCCCTCCCTCCCACCGTACGGTCTTCTTTGGTTCTGTAGGTTTTCAGAAATAAAAACAGGCATCGAGCACGAAATGCATTAGATTCGTGGTTTTAAAATGAGTGTTTTTCAGGTGAAGCACGCGCGTTTTTGCTTTTGCTTTTTCCAAACCTAGAAATGTGTGTGCGTGTTTTTTTTCTTATTGTTGTGATTTATTAATCAGCGGTTTTGCAATGTGTGCTTCGCTTCAAAATTATTTTACGGTTTGATGTCAGCACACATTCAGATTGGTTCTCGTGGAAGCACGGAGAGAAGTGTTACTTCAAATATTCTCTTTGGGATTGATGAAGGACTATTCGGTAGTTAGGCGTAATTTTTTTTAAAAAAGAGATGTTTTCAGAGTTTTGGTATCCATTGGACAAAGAAGATGGGCCACGGTTGCTTAGTGCTGAAGGTCACAGATTCGTGGGTGGCGTGTTATGAGTTCAAGAGACTTGCGGTGTGGATGGGGCTTTTGCATGATAAATCCTTCCAGGCTCAAACGTCTGCCCGTTGGTATGGTGTGGGAGGGGTGTCGGTCTCGTTACTTGACCATTGTTCAAAATTTCGAGGTCTGCAGCCAGTAGCCCTCGTGCAGCTTTGTAGTGCGACGACTTTTTTTAATGGACAAAAAATATATCAGATTAATATCTGACCTACCGCGTACTACCGTTTTCTGAGAGAAAAAAAAAACTCCTTTAATTCCTTTTCCGCGAGGTGCCTACAAATTTGAATTCAACCTGGATTACGGGAAGGTATGGTGCTCCCAATGCCGGTTTATCCATTGGACGCTTGTGGGGGGCGCCCAGGGACCCGGAGCCTGGCAGGGCCCAGATAAGCTGAACTTTACCAGATTTTTTGATTATAAATTTCGATCCTTCAGTGCCAAGGTTCGATCCTTCAGTATAGGTCTTTTGCGACCTGGGCCCGAAATGAGTTTAAATCGGTACTGGATGCTCCTCTAAGTATTCATTATTCGCGTAAGTTTTGTTGGATGTATTGTCGTACGCAAGGGTGGAGGGGTAGGGGGGCTCAATTCCAGTGGCGTAACGGAGAATATTAAGCCCCCCTCCCCTACAAAGTCAGGTTTTGGGCTCCGAGCCAGATCTTACAAACATACAACATAATTACACAACATAAGTTTTGGGTCTCCTAGAATCCTAGGCACCTCTGCTATGCGGGGGTGTACGCTACGTCACTGCTCAAACCCCTTCCACAGACCATCATATTTTTTAATTTCTAGCGTAAAAATTCCGTCTTGATGCTTTTGTTTACGTTAAGTTGAAAATATAACGCTTCTCTTGAAAGAAGTCTGCATACACTACTGGTTGGTGATAGAATAAAAAACTTCACACTATAAAACTGGACGAGGGCTATGGTCGACAGACTTCCAACTTTCGACCCATGATCAAGTGACGAGAACGATATCAAAACTGGCACCCTTCTCCTACCTTTCACACCACACCAACTTGAGAGCGTTTCAACCTTAACAGGATTTGATGTGCAGCGACCTCTCTACATGGTGGGTCTTCAGCGACTTTAGGCTGGAACTCATGACATGCCAGCCACTAGGCTACCGCTGCCACCATCGGGGGTATATATTCTTGTAATTTTTGTAAATGCAAAAGAAGCAAGAATTGAAATAAATTATGAAAAACCGTTCTAATATTGTGACTTATTATTAATGTGAAGCGTAGCATTTTTTTCTAAAATAAATATCAACAATAAAAAATTGCCTAAAATGCTGCTATTTTTTAAATTACTGGTAGGTAACGAGTTTTTATTAAAGAACGTGAAATCTCGAAGGGAAAGTATTCCTTTTAATGCACAATAATTCACATTAACTCAACTAATATATAAACTAGCTGCATGGCCCGGCGTCGCACAGGCTTTTAACGAGTGTATAACTTAATCCTTATGTTAATTTCCTGCTTCCCTCATGACGTCAGCACTTTTGTGTGGGTGTGTACGCGTACGATGGGAGTGCATGGCCCTGCGTTGCACGGGCTTTCTTTACTTTTATAAATTTTCCCTTCCCTTTACAAAATCAGCACTTCCAATATTCTTTTTTACAATTCCTACTATTAGTTCAAATTTTCAATCGTTAATAAAGCACTTTCTATTCATTCATTCAAGTTCAATTACATTTTTTAAAACTTGTAGTGGATGACACTTGTTGTTAATACAGTTTTTTCAAACATTAATTAAATTAAAAAATGAATAAATAGTAACAAACACAAAAATAATAGTCCAATAGCATATATAGAAAGAAAAATCGTTCATTGTATCCCTGTATCGCAATTTCAAAATGTGTGCCGTGATGAATTAGTAATTATGCTTGAATTTATAAAATCAGTTTTGTGCAGTATAATGATTATTTTAGAGGGAAAAGAAAACTATATATTTTCTAAAATACTGCTTTGCATATGCCACATTTTGCATTAATTTTTTTTTTCTGTTTGTTTTTAATTTGGAATTTATTCACATTTGCATGCTTTCTTTATCAGTCCCTTTTGAATAAAGTAGTTCTTAAGATTTATCTTAGCAGTTCCCAAGTAAAAGTAGGTCATGTATATAATTTTGTGCTGTTTCGATCGTGAGTTGGATGAAAAGAGAAACGATTTTTTTAAAAAAATATTTTCTATCTTGTGGTATAATTGCCTACTATGAAATCAAATTCCATACCGAGGTATTTCGTGTGTCCCAATGCAGCGGGACCACACACGCGGAATATATACTTTCTTTCTCAAAAAATCTCCTTCTTTTACTTTTCTACTAACTGAAACATGAAGCTCGAAGAGTAATAAATTATAATTAAAAAAAAATTCTTTTCAAACATTTTGCCGAAATTTGAGATTCTTTGCGGGTATTATTACTAATATCAATAAAAACAGCTGTATATCGAGTGCTCCTTTTTTTTTTCTTTAACGAATTCTTGGGAAGGCGCATTGATCTACGCAATAGCGTAATCTCCTGCAGCTTTCTCTTTCTTCGTTTTTTATTTCATGGACCATTGCCTTTTTCTTTTGCTAGCATTTGCGAAGACTGCTCTACTATTTAAAATACAATTTGGAATGTGTTTAATCAAATTCATAATTCCTAAGCATTCCCTGCTTTTCCATAGGATAGTGTATTATTTTTTAAGTATTCAGTTGCATTCAGCTTTTTCTTGCCTAGTTTCATGATGTGGTCGGCTTAGTGGCAAATAGGTTGTGTGCCCGCCACGAAAGCCTAGGGTTGCTGGTTCGTTCCCGGCTAGAGTTGATATATTATCTGGATGCGAAAATGTGTCTTACGATTATGTGGCGTGTAAAAGATCCCTTGAGTATCAATTTGGTTGTGGTACTCTCAGCAAAATTAAATCATGGCAATAATTTAGTATCCGACGAGAGCTTGAATTGAATAAAAAATTCAAGCGTCTAAAATTTGGTAGCGAAAGCCGCTACAAGATGGTTCCACCAATGAAATGGCCCTCACTATTGGGGACTTGCCGTGTCTGCAAAAGTTTGTGGTCGAAATGCAGTCTATTTGATAGAAAAAGAAGTTTCGGGGCATGATCTTCCTTGCCTGTTTTGAATTGAATGGGGCACAGTATGATTCAATTTGTCGTGACTGAAAGCCCCGGCTTACACTACTGTATCCCTGTCTATCTAAAAATACCACTGGATGTGTAGGCGGACTTAAATGATCAAAAGACATAATTGCAAATCAAATAGATTTATTGATTCTAATCAGCACATATGTTTAGACACACACTATTCAATTAAGAAAAACAAATAAGAGTGGAGTACGAAACGGGGAATCACTACTAGCGGAATATTCAAAATATCAACTGAATCTAGGAAAACTTAAACGCGCACAATTACAGCTACGCCACGTACGAATATTCTCAATATCTTAAATAAAACCACTGACCTTATATTTTACATCGGCTGTTCCTTCGTGACGATTTCGGCCTTTTTAATGGCTGGAAGAGTGGATGAAGAATCCACGCTCTCTCTGTAATAAGGATTTCTACTATATTCAATTCGCTTCTCCTCGCATACCTCCACACGTAACAGGCTACAACTGTCAACAACTTCGTGTTGACGTCCCGATCTTTAAATCACTTGACTTCTCTCTTCCTAGCACTTCACTTTACTTAACCTCATAACTCGCGAAACCCGAACTTATATAATATATCTTATTTGCATAAATCACGCCCGGCTCTCGGTGAAGATTGGTTAAAATAAATAAATTATTTTTAAGAAAAATAGAGAAGGTTAGTTAAAGACCGTATAGATCCGTCACAAATTGGCAAAAATTGGTCAAAAATTCAAATGAAATTTTTTTAGCCGAAATGATTTTTTATGTAATTTTCTACTATCTCACAAAATTTAAAAGCTCTAAGGTAAAAAAAAAACCCATCCCGAGTTAAGATAACTTTTAAATACGTTTTTATATTCACATCCCAGTGTCGAATAAAAACTTGAAATCAGTGGCGTACACAGGGGGAGGTTTGCCCTCCCCATAGTCCAAAACATTTTCAATTTTCACCAAAAAATTACCTCTTGGCTCTTCCGTCTACGTGTTTTTTAAGGATGTACCCCCCCCCCTCCTCCATTAGAGAGGTTCGTATACGCTATTACTTGAACTTGATTTATCTCGGAAAGAAAAAATAACTAATTTATCTTCATTTAAAATACTAAGACTTTTTTCTAATGTGTTTTAATACATGTAACCAAAGTTGGTATGCAATTTTAAATCAAAGCAATACTTATTTAAAAAAAAATATTAAATTTAGAATTTATACATTTTTTAAAGAATTTTCTGTAAGCATTTATAAATAGTAGTATTTTGCGAATATCAATCATGTTAGCAGAAGACCTATACCAACTTTTGTTATATCTATTTTAACGTACTTGTAAATAAGATATTGTAATAAGATAAGCCATATTCCCTTAACAAAAAATTATTTGTTTGTTATTTTCCTTCTTACTTTTTGAAGAAATAATTTTAATAATTTTTTTATAATGTACTTTTGAATAAAAGACATTTTTTTAGGCTCCTCCCAGAGTTTGATTAAATCGTATTTCATGTTTTTTGCAAAGGCGTACACTTTTAGGACTTGGAATGAAGCCACGTCGCTGTTTTGTACGGAATTGAATTTTAAAAATTTTCTTTTGAACATCGTTGCATTAAAATTCATTCAAAAAATAATAGTGCGACTTGATTAATCTCTGTTCAATTCAAACTATTAGCGCTGTCACTCTCTCTATATATTTATCTTGTTCAAATTTTCAATCGTTAATAAAATACTTTCTATTCATCCAATCCAGCTCAAATAAATTTTTTAAACTTGTACTGGATGGCACTTGATGTTAATTCAGTTTTTCAAATAATAATTAATTACCGGTTAATTAATTAATCACCGGTTTTCGACGCCAACTTAGATTCGTCTCCACTGTTGTAATAATGGAACTGTTACAACAATGACAAAAGTTGGTGTCGAAAACCGGTTTTTGAGCCAAACCGGGTGTGCATTGTTACAACAATGCAGACAAATCATGCTCTTTTTTCAGTTCCTACTATTAGTTCTCTCTCCCTATCTTGTTCAAATTTTCAATCGTTAATAAAATACTTTCTATTGATCCATTCAAAGTAGGAATTGACTTAAATTTTTTTTTTATATATTACTTGTTTTTATTATATTTTACTCGCCCATCAACAGTATTGCATAATTAATTACTCATTTCAGTATCTGTGAGGCTATTATAGGATAATTCTTTCTTAGCTGTACATAATTTCAGATATATATATATATGGTAAAGTTGATATAATTGTATGTTTTGTTTTCATTGAGCGCTTGCTTTCAATTTGTCAACCAAAGTCTTTACCAGGGGTTGGCAAACCTTTAGCTGGGGTGTGGCAAACCAATCTATCAATATGATTCAGGGTGCCGCACAGTAGGACTTATTTGAAACAATTCGACGGTAATGCATGCAAAGTTAGGGCATAGAGATTAAGAATATAGATTAGCAGTTTTATTACATATTAACTTTGTATCATTTATATCATCATTTGTATATCACTAACCACTATATCGGATGGGCGGCCCAGCTTTGATATCGAACAACTTAAAATAGCTGTCGATTTATTGTTCCAGTTATCGTTCTGATTTTTTCATAATTCAATAAAACTGAAGATAGTTCGATAAACTCCATTTTAAAATTTTAACTTCCATCCATTCATTGTAGTGTAATGCAGAGTTTCACTGAGAATTGAAACGCGTTCCAAATGTGGCACGCGTTCCGCACGCCTGGTCCTTTACCATTTTTTTTAATCATTGATTTATGATTGCTTTTACACTCCATCAATTTTAATGGTATTTTAAATAAATGACAATGATGAAAGCTGAGTGAAGTTGATTGAATGGAAACAGTATCTGGATCAAAAGTGGTTTGACATCATTGGGAAAATATATGTGATGTCAAGCATCAAGTTCTGATAAGCAATCACCAGTGTTCCTAATCCTGTTTCTTCATTGACTAGCTGCTTAAAAACTACATGCATGAAATTTCGTTTATCAAGTTTCATGTCAGGGTAATTTCGTCAAGTATATTTCTTATGATAATGAATGCTAAAATATGCATCGGTCGTTCATCCAGTGAACCATTTCTTGGCATCACCACGAATTAAGCTTCTTTATTCCAATTTCTGTAATTTGTTTTGAAAAGAATAAATCCAAGTCTCGCAGTTTTATTGTTACTCTCAAATGCCTTTCTCACTTCCGAATGTTTCATATTTTAGTAAAGTTAATGTTTGCAGAACTTATCCTTGCTGTGTGTGTGACAAGCCAACTTTCGAGGCTCATTTTAATTCTTTTGCTGGCTTAAGTATCTCTGGTCGATGAAGGCATTACTCGTCACAAACACCTGGTATGCAAAAAGCATTAGAGAGCGCTCAATAAAATTTCCAAGGGAGCCCCCCCGCATGACTTTTATTGCGTGCGGGGCCAAAAAGCCTGCGTGTATTTTCCATTTTGTGCGAGGCGAAAATAAAAACGTGCTCCTAATCATCTCTCGAGAGGGGCATTATTATCGTCTGTTTTGTATCCAAGAGAGGGCCGATTCAGTGTTCGAAGGAGCCTACCTCTGAATCGACCACCCCGCTATCGATTAGGCGCACACACTACTCTACTCGCGTAGTAATGAGGGGTGGAGAGGGCAGGTTCACCTTGAACGAACTTGGAGCCCTTGAACGCCACCCCTTCCTCTGTCCACCAACCTTATCTTGCGGAAGTCCACTTGTTTCAATTCTAAAGTCAATTTTTTTTATTGCTTTACACTTGTGCATTATGTTGATGAATCTTGCTGCGCGGAATTGGTTTCGAGTTCGAGTAATTGTGTTCATTGATGAATCGAAGAAATTAATCATACATCAATTGAAATCAGTGTCACCTGCGGAAATTCGTCTAATGAGATATATGTCATTCTTTGCTTATATGACTATGTTATCGTCTATGATGTCGTTTTAAAGTCGATATAATTAAAAGACCGTGCTGAAGGGGAAGATTCGGAACCCATAAAGCGAGCTTAACCTACTTCGCTGCTCTAAGTCGGTGACAGCTTTAGAATGTATAGTAGTTTTCTATTTTGATCAATTGACTTTTTATATATAAAGTAAGCATTTGGTAGAAAGATGGTTCCCCCCCCCCCCCATCAGGTTGTTGCAATTCTGGATGAGAAGGCTTTTATAATTTAAACATCCACAATTTATTGACAAACTTGCAAAGTCGCAACATAAAAAGTACAGCGCAAACACAGATAGGTAAACATGGGTACATTTAAGACATTTCACAAAAGCATTCTTTTTTCGCTCCCGAGATCTTGAGACATTCATGGTTTGGGTCAACCTGAGCAGTTCGAATGAGTAGAGGTCATATAATTCGAACAGAGTATCATATGAGTAGAGGCTTCTCTGATTGACCCGAATACATGGATGATACAAGAATGCATCATTTTGTTTTAAAAACGCTAATCTTTCAGTTTTCTAAGTAATAAGGTTATGGTTATTTCCCGTTAGGCGGGTAAAATAAAAATTATGCGAAGTTTTGAAGGGCTCAAGACCATTATGAATTAAAATCGCATGATAAAAATTTGTGCATTATTACATATATTTATATATCGTTTTGAATGATCTACTATCATCAAGGGGAGCCTAGCTTGAATCAAAGAATTTCGAAAATGTTAATAAATATATCTCTGCCGTTTAGGTGGCGTGGTTGGTTTGTCGCTGGCCTTCTGCACCTAAGGTTGTGGTTTCGACCCTGGCCCAAGTCGGTGGGTTTTCATGATGCAGAAAATCGACGGCGGCCATGTCGAATGATTATACGGAATGTAAAGGTTCCCTAGAGTGTCTGTTTGACTTGGATACTCTTGGCAAAATTAAATCCTAGTACAGGTTCGCATCGTCAGAGCTCAAGTGCCTCCCTCTAGGGCAGCAACTGGGCGTCAAAATTACTTGCGGCGATTGGTATCCGCCTCTATGGTGCCGCACTAAAAAGAGATACCAGCTTCCGGAAAATTTACTAGGTCTGCAATGGTAAAATACCAATCTGCTGCCCATTAGAAACAAATAACATATCTCTGTCCATTCACACAAATATAGTAAAAGAAAGTATTTTTTAAAAATCTATTATAATCTCGCATACAATTTTTATTAGGTCGCCTTGTAAATTAAAAGGGCCTTTCCCGATAGGTGATGGATTATTGAGAAAGCGGAAACAACTGAATGCATGGTTCAGTGGTCTTTCTTCTATTCACGAGGTCCGTTGTCTGAAATCGGTCTTGTTGGGATAACCCTGACGGAAGTGAAGGTAGTTATTAACTGAACTTCATTCTATTCAGAGGAACCTTGAGGTTACCGGTTTTGAGTATCCGTTCATTAGCGTTTTCAATCATTCCAGCTCTGTCATATTGTGAATCGATCAAATTGATGCGTGACGTAGGGTAAATTGAAAGACTTTCCATTTTTGGTTGTGGAAAGTATGAATCTAATTCAAGAAATATTGAAAAAAGAAAAGAAAAGCTGTCCAGTAATCCATTATTTTATTAATGGGGTACCGCTGTAGCCGTTGTGTCTGATCTCTAGTTTGAATTCTTATTACCTGTAATGACCGTAGTTGGTATCAATTTAGCTCTACTGCATCAAAATAAGTTAAATTGAACCGACAGTCTTCATATTGCATTGTCGTATAATTTGGAGAATACAGAAAATTTGGAGTCACAATTTGGAGAATAAATGCAATCTCCGCGTTGTAATATCGTGGTGCTACGATAGTCTGTAGCCAGTAGCGCGCACAAAATTTTTTCAAGGGGGGGGGGAAGAGTCCATGGTCGAAAGTCCCCCAACTCGTATTATACCTCAAGACAACACCAATAGATTCTTCTGATTTTGTTAATAAAAACAGTTTAAAATAAATTATTGAATTCATAATTAGCATAACTAATAAGATAAATTGTTAATTACTAGTACCTAATTAAATTTTATTTTATATATATATTTTTAGATCATCAATCGAAAAAAAAACTGAAGGGCTTTAAGGGCCCCCCTCCCCCCTTTTGTGCGCCACTGTCCGTAGCTAATGGGTTAAATTCGTGTGACATCATAATCACATGAGGAATGCAATCACGTGTTTTCAGCCGGTCAGTTCATGCGCCTCGTTGTTGCCAACTTTTGCTTTTTACAGAAACTTCCTTTTAAAAAGTACGTATTTGTCAATGATAACGCACATAAGAAAATAAAAAGAATTCGACGCGTATATTATAAGATTTTTTTTAAGTGTTGAAAAATACTTTGGAAGAATCTTGATATACTTGAATATCTTTTTGTCAATTTGAAAAAAAATGAAATTTTATTTTAATTTTACTGGCAGATCAACAAGTGCACGTCTAATGTCGGTTTTTAATTCAATAGAGACCACGTGATCGCGTTTATCACGTGGCCGCCATGAATTTAGCCCATTGCATGTTATGTATGTGTAGCTTTATGTTAATTAGATTGATTATTGGGTGAATAGATCAGTGAAATAGTTAATTTTCCGTTTTTAATATTCGAATGTAGATTAAGTTGAAAAAAATAAATTTAAAAAAAAAAGAGAAATATTTACATTAAAATGATCCATTATTCTTGGCTTTAACTTTTTAGTGTTTTTATCTTTTTTACTCTTCAGAATCTTGAAGTACCTCTATAATTGACTGTAGGAAATAAAAAGATTAACACAGAGGTGTTTTTTTTTCCTTCTGAGAAGCGTCACCAATGCTTGCTTGGCTGGAGTTTACCTTTTTTTCTTTTCCCATATTCCGCCATTCTTCACATTTCCTCTCAAAAAAGGTCCCTTCACACACACATGTCATCTTTTTTTCTTTTTAAGAGATAGACGTTGAACTACTGTGAGTAGCTCCTAATACGATTAATCCTAATGAATTTGTGTAAATTGATATCCTGAATTAATTCTGTTGTGATATTTTTCAAATCCTATTTGCTGCTTGATGTTTTCTACTTGTGTCCTGCATTTTTTTTATGTCTTGCTGCTTCCCCAGTTTCCCTGAAAACATTTGTTATTTTAAAAAGATTATCTAAACTTAATTTGCTGTTTGCATTTTTTAATGAATCTTTTCTTCTTAGTTTTTATCAATTCTTATGAGAGATTAAGTCTCAGGTTTTTATATAAGTGCTTATTGTTTATGTTCCTTTACTTGTGCTGCCGCAATATATTTCCTCTAGTTCCTCTGGGACTTATGACGTGGCTTAGTGGTTAAGGTGATGAAATGTTGACCGGAGTGTTATGAGTTCCAGATAGGGATTGCAATACCGGTATACCGAATAGCTGTATTTTAAGTCAATTGTACAATTTTGTAATACCCGGTATTCACAAGTTTAAATACCGTTTTTTCGGTATTTACTAGAAAATTTTTAAACTGTCTCCACTATATGTTCAAGGATCGCCAACACACATAGCAAAATACTATACGTTTTTGTTTCACGTCTCCCTAACGGGCGAATTTAATTAGACTGTAAATATAAAGTTGCATCGTACAATCAAGAGAAGTGATAAAATATGTGAATTATCCAAGGAGGCGGGCAAAAACTATCTGTTAACTGGCGGGCAAAAACTGTTACAGCTCAGAGCGATACTGCACACGCTCAGGATTCGTAGTCTGATATTCGTATTTGTGAAAACAAGGTTGCAGTTGTGAAGAAAGTGCGTAATATTTCGATATTTTTTTTAAACTGGCGAATTTGTTATTCACATTGTTTGCAAATCATACAGTACAATTGATGCATTATATTTTTTAAGATCACATTTAAAAAAATTGCAATAGTTCGGCAGATTAAATAGTGATACTTGCACTTTTTTGTGATTTAAATAAGATGTTCCTTTACTTTTTTGTGATTCTTTAAATACTGTTATAATTTATAAGTAACAAAGTATTTTTTTTTGTGATGTTTGCAATCTAATAAAACTGGCAAATAAAACAAAGAAACGCTAGTGTTTTTTTCTTTTTCTAAAATTTCTACTATCGGTGTTAAAATCGGTATCCCGGTATTAAGATCTAAAAAATACCGTATACCTGTGTTGAACTTTTGGTCCGATATTGCAATCCCTAGTTCCAGCCCTAGTACCAATGAAGACCCTTCGTGTAGAGTGGGGTGGGGCGAAGCTCGATAAATCTGTCGAGGCTCGATGTCCTCACGTTGGTATGTTGTGGTAGTTAAGAGAGGGGGGGGCAACCTCAGGTGTCTTCCTCGTCACTTGACCGAGGCTCAAAATAACGAGGTCTGTCGCCAATGGCCCTCGTGTTGCTTTATAGTGCGACTTAATTTTTCTCTCTCAACTAGGACGCTTGACGCCACGCTGTAAAATTATACAATTAATGGATTTTTTAAAAATAAAAGTTAAAATATTCTGCAATTTTGAACGATGTATAAGACTCCTTTACAAATAACTGTTCTATTATTTTTAAATGAAGATAACGAAAACGTGTATAAAGAATAGTTCTTTCGTTGTTGTTTTTGTGATGGCTAGTTAAGTTCTCGCTAAACAAGTTTCGCATGTATGTCAAAAAGTCCTTGATATTTTTATTCGGTGAAAAATATAATTTATCACTTAAATAATCTATCCATTTTCTATCTTCATTCATCCATAGACTCTTCAAAATTACGTCATTAACAGGAAACTTTACTTGAACTTCTGAATATTTTTTTTTTCCTTTAAAAAATGTAAGATCTATCTTATCAAAAGACTAATGAAAATGGACTAAGTTATGCGTATAAAAAAAGAGTTATTTCATGGAACTCGAATAAAAAATAGTGCGTGTAGAGGAGAGAGAGAAAGAATGTGTGTCAGGGGCTTACTGATGAGACTTCATTTTTCAATAAAGAACATCGTATCGTTAATTATAAAAGTCCAAAGAAGATTTATCGCCTCGATTGCAGTGCTGCCATCCCGAAGAAGATAAAGCCTTTTGTGCTTTGCTCACGGAACAAATTCTTCGATTCCGTTTTATGATTCCTTTGGAGTAAATGTCCCAATTTGTCAAACCCAGGTGGCACCTCCTTTGACAAATACGATCTCATTCCAAATGTAAACCAGTGGTTTGAAAAATTACATGTTCTTCTCCCCTCTGTGTATTTTATTGGATGGCCGTACACAAAAGCTAGCTATTTGTTATCTGTTTGGTGTCTAAACATTTGGATGCGCGATTTAACTGGCGACTTGCCTAATTCGAGTCGTTGGGAAAAGAATGGAAGGGTCGGAGGGACGGGTGGGGGGTGCGGACAGAATTATTCATTACTCAATTTCTCTCTGTGGAAGGATCGTGTTCGAACCAACGAGTCTTCTTGAATGACCACATCACGAAGGAGGACTGCAGAGAATAACATTCTCGAAGGGAAATCGTGCTGGTGGCAGTGCTGCATTGCATAGGGACTGGATATATACGCCTTCTAGAATGGTATTTGGCGATTTTATTTTAGCATAAATGGATTCCCCCCCCCCTCCTTTTTTATTTGATTTTCCAACGAGGGAACTTGATGCTGTTTTCATTCGCCTAATGAGTAAGGGGATAGAAGAATACTGATTTTTCCCCCCATTCCGCAGCAATTTAAATGAAATTTGTGAAGAGCGAGAGGATAAAGAATTTTTAGTAAGTGTGCTATTTTTTTGTGTTGATATGATTTTTTTTCTTAACGTTCTTTCTCTATCGTACCTATTCTTAGGTTTGCTTTGTCGAATGGGAAATAGTTTTTGCCTTTTCATCTCAGCTTCAAAATCTTTTGTGAATTGATTTATGTACGAAACATCTTTTACTGGGAAATTAATAAATGGGCTAAATTAATGACGGTGTCACATGTCCAAGGCAGTGACGTACGCACTCTCTAATGGGGGGAGGGGGTTACATTCTTAAAAATACGTAGGCATGAGCTTGAAGGGCTACTCCCTGGTGAAAGTTTAAAATCTGTTGGTCTAGGGTGGGATTGAGCCCTCAAACCCTCCCCTTGTGTACGACACTTATAAAGGCAATCATGTGTGCCTCATTGAGTTGAAAACTGGCATAAAACTAACTTGAACTTGTTCTGTTTTTAAAATTAAGATAACATTTCAAATTTTATAATTGTTTAAAGTTGTTCAAGTATTGTAAAAAAAATTAATCGAAGATTTTAAAATAAAGAAAATTTTGCATGAACTTCAAAATAAAGTGCATTTTACTTATACCTGTGTGCGTTATTATTGTTGACAAATATATATTTTTCAAAAGAAAATCTGCAAAAGATGGCATCAGCAAAGCGCAGGAACTGAGTAGCGTGATTGTAATTATGTGATATGACGTCACACGAATTTAATCCATTAAAGCACTGTTACTTGCATTAAAAAACGAGTCCATTTTTCTGAAACATGGAACGGATATGCATCTCTTTCGGGAATTCTTATTCACGTGGCACTTTTTAAGTAGACTGAGTTTGAATATATATATATATTAATTATTATTTATTTATTTAATCTATATATTTAATCTTAGGTATATAACTATTTTTAGTATATTTTCTGAAATATATATATATATATATATATATAAAATATATATTGTGGGTTTATTTATTTAAATTAAAAGGATCTGGATATCCTTCCCCCTTTTCTTTCATGTGATTATTGATTAAAAAATGGTTAGCTTATGGCTCTGATGACAATGATTTTTTATATGAATTTTTTTTTAGTTCTTTTTATTGAGTTCTTATGCAAGGGATATTTCGAAAGTAAGTTACGTCATTTTTTTTCCTTTGAAAGAGAAGATGACAAAATAAACAATCACCATAGGATATCAAATCCGTTGCTGGTTCAACGATGGAAGAAGCGTCAGCGAAGGAGGAATGACGCATGCGCTCAACGTCGAAGAAGAGAGGGCAGCAGCAGACCGGCTTTCCCGAGGTAATTCGAGTACAAATCACGATGGCAGGCAAATGTGTACTGACAACATGGTTGCAAATGGAAGTGCGTGCGAAAACCCACTGATGCGTATGGCGAAGAAATCATTTCTTGTCAAATGGTTGGTCGCTGGTGTTGCATATTCATAGAAGGAAGCCAGATTGTGGAAGAAGATCGAAGTGGGTATCCCTCCACATGCATGATTGAAAATAACATTGCCCATCGAACTTTCACCTGCTTTCTGAAAAGTCGTCTTTCGGGACGTAACTTCAAAAAAATAATGCTGAGGTGAAGCAGGCTGTGGGACAATTCCTTGCATTGCAGGGCCCCGGGTTTTGCTAGAGTGTTTTCTTCAAACTGATTGCACTATGACGAAAACTAGTGTAAAGATACAGGGACGTCTTAAGGCAAGGGCCAACTGTGCTCGGGCCTCGTCTCGTTCTCGACTCAGCCTTAGACATTGATTTGAATAATTTCAACAATCAAATTTTTCCCGTTGTATTCTTCGAAAAACTGGGAATTTCGGACGATATCTCAACTGGCTATATGCGATGACCGTCGTCCATGGATAGGCCTAGGCCTACCCCATACACCATCATTACTCATTCAGTCAAAAGGCGGCAGTCGGTCCAGCCGGTTTGTGCGATTTGTAAGTCATGCACATTTGTTTCGGGTTTGTTTGTACGAGTATTTGATATCGAATACTGTGTGTACTGTCTACTTTTAAGGGTCATATGCGGGGCCTGCTTTTGCATAGGGGGCTCAGGGCCTCAAGAAGTCTTAAAGACGTCCCTTTCAAGAGATATGTTGTTCATAATCTCATGGTGTTTTCGTGTGAAAAAAAAAGGGACGAAACTTACTTTCGGAACGTTCCTGGTATATTCATACTTATTCTGGTCGAAGAGTACCGTGTCATTGAGATAAAGAGGAAAGATATATACCATGTATCTGATTTGATGTAGAGATTACTCAGGGAATGCGGACCAACGCGGAGATGGTTCTCCTGGCGTTAATTTAACTCTCCCCTCCCTTTCCATTTCCTCTCAAATCTTCCTCCTTTTCTTTTCCCTCCCCTACATTTGAATGATTTATAGGGACCAACGGAGTTTTCAGTTGCGCACTTTTGTTTCACTGCTCCCTTCCATCACACTCCTTTCTCCCCCGGTATTTTCTCATTATTACTAAAATTCGAGGCCTTTTTTTTATCTCCCATAATTATCGGAAGTTTCGTTTATTTCGAGATAGCATTTTTGTGCTGGAGGCATTTCTATTTATGCGCTGACGCATCGCATGTGGACAATTAGTCAGTCCCCCCCCCTCTTTCTTTCTTTTCGTAAGGTGAGTGCTGTCGTTTTTTTCTCTCTTTCCCCTTATCGTTTTTATTGTTGCCCGAAGATTGCTATTAAAAGTATTTCATTATCTGCTTATCATTGAAAATAGTTATGCGAGATTTCCTGCAATTAAAGTAAACGTACTTGGGCAAATAAAATTACTTTTGCGTTATGTGGCATTTCTTTTCTTTGGAAGATATTTTTCCAAATTTTTTTTTAAATATCGTGATGGTAAGGCAGCGTTAGTTAAGTGGTTTTGGTCACGAGGCTGGAGTGTCGCGGGTTCGAGTCCTGATACCACTGAAGACTCGCCGTGCAGAGAGGACTGATGCACGTTGTATCTGGTAGTAAGGATAGGATGATCTTACGTGTCGTCTTCGTCACTTGACCGAGGTTCAAAATTACGAAGTCCGTCACCAATAGCACTCGTTTTTCTGTATAGTGCGATGTGAATGAAACTCTTTAACTTTAATATCGCGATGGTTTTGATTGTGTTAAGACATTAAGTTTTATTGTGTCAACACGCATCCTAATAAATTATAAATATTTTCAATAAACTTTCAAAACTCCTTAAATAATTATTTGTTGAATAAATTTCTGTCTGCGTCATTTTGATGATTCACTTTAAGTCCACTATTACACTGTGTTAAGCTGCCAGACCCAAACTTGGAACACATAAAAAGGATCGGATGTAAATATAAATCCACATGGTTATAACACGTATATTGAATTAATTGCTGCCATCTTAAGATAATTTTTACGTAATGTGCAAATTTTCACTTTAAACACAAAATTTATTACATTTTAATTTAACAATTAAAGCTAAAAATTTTATGACATTATAATATAAAGGAAATAATGTAGAACAAATTTTGTTCAGAAAAAAAATCGATTAATTAAAACAGAAATGAGTTATATAATTAAATACAATAATAAATTCGGAATACATTAACATAGAGTAATTTTCTACCTTGAATGTCCCATAAAAGAATCTTATATTAAATAAAAACAGCCGTATAAATCTACTAGCTGTTACCCGCCCGCTTCGCTGGGTATTTCATGATGTTTTATAAATTTTTACTGCTTATATATATGTATAAATTATTGATATCTAAGTCCTAGCATTAAGAATTCGATTGTATTGAAAAATATATTTACACCTTTAACTGTCGCAAAAAAAAAAAAAAAAAAAAGGCAGAACTCATCTAATTTGTATTTTCTAAAAATCTCTAAAATTGAAGCATAGAATGATGTTTGCTCTTTCGTAACTCAAAAACCAAGTGGATTCCCGCAAAACCAATTTTCGGTGGATCTCTACTCCGTAAATTGAACATGCAAGCCAAATTTCAAGTCTAAATCTAACAGGAAAAAAAAAGTTATACTATCAATATCCCCGTAATCCCGTTGAGAGCCGTTTTCCAAAATTACCGCTTTTAGCGGATTTCAATTCAACAAAAGAAAAATGCAAACCAAATTTCATTATTATAGTCCTTGTAGCTCGAAAAAAGTAATTTTTTTTGTCAATACGTCCCAGTAACCCCCTGCAACTCCCCAGAACTTGATTTGCTTAAAATTTATTCTTAGTGGATCCCTATTCAACAAAAGAAACATGCTTAACAAATTTCAAGTATATGGGTCTAACAATTAAAAGCAGGAATTTTTTTCTGTAACTCCTCTTGACCCTCGCAAACATCTTTGGGGGTCAATTTTCGTTTTACTCTTTGTTAGAGGAACTCTATTTCATGAAAGGAACATGCCTACCAATTTTCAAGCAGGATGATCAAGTAGTTTAAAAATGGAAATATTTATCGATTACGCCTCTTAATCTCCCGAAATTAAACTTGGTAGTTGATATTCGCGAAACCCATTTTGTAGCGGTTCTCTACTTTACGAAAGGAATCTGCTTATCAAATTTCAAGACTGTACGTCTAACAGTTTAAAAATGGGGATAATTGTCTATAACGCCACTTGAGCCCCCGCAACGCCACTTCTGGGTCTGTTTTCACAAAACCCATTTTGTAGGGGAATTGCACTCTATGAAAGGAATCTGCTTAGCAAAATTTGAAGACTGTGCGTCCAATTAATTAAAAATGCAAAAAATTTATCAATAACGCCCCTTGAACCCCCGCAACACCACCTAGGGGTCGATTTTCACAAAACACATTTTGTAGTGTATCTCTATCCTATGAGAGGAATCTGCTAACCAAATTTCAAGACTGTGAGTCTAATAGTTTAAAAAAAGAAATAATTATTTATATCTGCCCTTAACCCCCCGCAACACCCCTTGGGGGTCAATTTTCTCCAAACCCGTTTTGTAGCGGATATTTACTCCATGAAAGAAACATTCCTACCAATTTTCAAGCAGGTAGGTCAAATAGTTTAAAAACGAAAATATTTATCTCTTACGCCACTTATTCCCCTGCAACGCCACTTAGAGGTCTGTTTTCACAAAACCTTCTTATAGTTGATCTCTACTCTATGAAAGAAATCTCTTTATCAAATATAAAGACTGTGCGTCTAATAGTTTTAAAAATGGAAATAATTATCTATAACCCCTTAAGTCCCCTCAACGCCACTTGGGGGCAATTTTCACGAAACCTATTTTTTAGCGTATCTCTACCCTATGAGAAGAATCTGCTTACTAAGTTCAAGACTGTACGTCTAATAACTTAAAAATAGGAATTTATAACGCCCCTTAAACCCCCGCCCCCGCAACACCCCTTGGGGGTCAATTTTCCCAAAACCCATTTTGTAGCGGATATTTACTCCAGGAAAGAAACTTACTACCAATTTTCAAGCAGGTAGGTGAAGTAGTTTAAAAACAGATATTTTATCTATTACGCCCCTTAATCCCCGCAACGGCCACTTAGAAGTCTGTTTTCACAAAACCCGTTTTGTAACTGATCATTATTCTACGAAAGGAATCTATATATATATCAATTTAAAGACAGTGCGTCAAATAGTTTAAAAAATGGAAATAATTATCTATAACGCCCCCTAAGCCCCTGCAACGCCACTTGGGGGTCGATTTCAGCAAACTCATTTTGTAGCGGATCTCTACTCTCTGAAAGGAATCCGCTTACCCAATTTCAAGATTGTACATCAAGTAGTTTAAACATGGAAACAATTATTATTAAAGCCCTTAACCCCGTAACGCCCCTTGCGTTTCGAATTTCGGAAAATCCTTTCTTAGCTGATGTCTACTCTATCAAAGGAACATGTCTACCAAATTTCAAGTCTGTAGGTTGAATAGTTCCAGAGATTTCGTGTAGTCAGTCAGTGAGTCGTTTTCTC